>JAIPRM010004195.1:0-23659 GCA_025469315.1 Stegophylla sp. TES_Ste_2020 | reverse complement strand
CTTCAATTTTTTTTTTTTTTGGAAAAAACTACCCAAAATTTGACAAAAACGACTCGGAAACCATCATTTTTTGATCCGAATTTTATGAAAATTTAAGCATAGATAGAAAATCCTATTAAAAAGATTTTGGCGCAAGAAAATTTTGAAAATGTGAAAAAAAAATTTGGACATTTTTTTTTTATTATTAACTTCCTTCGTTCAGAATCGTTTCACTGAAGAAATGATTTATCGTTTCTTTAAAATTTAATACGCCCGTCAAGAGAATACCACCCGTCGAGCGAAGTATGTCCGGCTTTTTTTTTTTTTTAATTTCTTTGCAATGAAAATTTTGTATAAAAATTAATAAAACGGATTTCATGAAAACATTTTACCATTTTTGTTAAAATTAGAAATAGTTTTTCCTTAACGCTGGGAAAAACATTGAAGATACGAGTATTTCTGAATTATAAAGTTACTGAACGAATTTAAAAGCTAAACTACAAGAGGTTCCAGACATGAAAAGAAAAAGAAAAATCTAAAAATCTTCTTCATCGTAAAACCAATACATCCAGGCCAGGATTAACGTATAGGCAAGGTAGGCACGTGCCTAGGGCTAGCAGTCAAAGGGGGCTATTTTTTCCATACAGTATTCCAAAATAATTTACAAAATTTAAGTACTTGTATGTTAAAAGTATTATAGTTTTTATTATAAAATTCAAAACCTAAAAATGTTCTATACATTTTCCTTTTGGGAATCAAGAAAAATGCGATTCACAAACCAGTTATCTAACAAGAGTTTTTTTTTTAAAAAAAAGCATAACATTTTTATAAGGTCGCCTCACTATGGGATTTTGAAAAAAACGTGCCTAGGGCTACGCATTATGTTAATCCGGTCCTGAATTCTGTGCTCAGAATCTAAAATTATGAAAATAATTATTAAATATTATTCGACGAGAAAACAAGAACATATTGATTGTAATTATTTGATTAGAGTGATTCATCCTCGTAAATAACGATAAAATGCATTGTAGATAACTATAATAATTACTGTATAGATCTACTAACTACTATGACGTATTGCAATGTACTAAGTAATCCCTTTCATAATGTGAGAATATTTTGATAACAATATCTTCTTTTTTTTTAATAAGAAAATTAATAAATTAATTAATCGTTTATAGATTATAAAAAATATATATAAAACTGTATTCGTTTAACACTGATGATGTCACTCGCTGCAAAACGTTATAAAATAGATTAAGTTAGATCATAGGTCAAATTTAAATATAACATTGGCAATACTTCAAATATTCTTTTGAGAAATGCTAATTATTGTGAATAGGTAACTGATTTCTAATTTTATTAAGCCGAACTTGTCTGTACGCTTATAATAACAAATTTTTGCGGTGTGAAAGATACTACACGGGTAATAACCCAAGTAAACTAAATACCATAAAGTACATTAACCTCGTTATTATACTAATATACGTATTATTTAATATGTGAATTGCACTAAGTTTTTATCAAAGAACCGACACATACATTTATACATAATATGTAATATTAATATCTAAGCCCTAAGGTTTTCAATCATTTTGACGGATTACATAACTAACATATTTTCTCAGATCGTATTATTAAAGAAATGATTTATCGTTTTTTTTTTTTTTTTTTTTTATTAAATTTAACACACCCACCCTAGGAGTAAAGAATACCCATAGTGCGAAGTATGTGTGACTTACTTGTCTATACCTTAATTTTTTTTTAACTTAACTTCAAAAATAATATAGCTAAAAATAGTGGCGACCCGAACTTTTTTTTCCCAATACACAAAAAAAAAACAAACCTAACACCCCTCTCACCCCTTAACATATGTCCAGCAAAAATTTCGACATTACCAGTTACCAAGAATGTTTTATGAACAGAATTTTAATCAATAATAATAATAATTTTATGTCCAACTTTCAGCTTAGAATTTTCTATAGTAAACCTATAGAAAATTCTGCTATTATAGTATTAAATTCTACTATACTTATATCTAAATTCTACTTAATTCTAACTAAGCACGTGCGTAAAATTTACCGATCTCAGCAGTGGCTCTGAACGCCATAATTCAAGTATTGCAAATGCCAGACTTAATTTATGAATGGGTGATATGTTTAATGATTATTTCTCATTTGCTCTAATTACTAATCAATATATTATGGAATTTCAATTTATTATGAAATATACGCTAAGAACCCAGGTATTTGGTAGAATGTGCCTTTTCTAACTTGAATGATACTAGTGACTAATCACACACTACTAAGTTAATACATAATGGTTCAAATGAGTAATTAATTAAATATTTATTTTTGTGTACAATATTATAATATTATGACAGGTTATATTATAATCGGTTTAGCCCGTGTGCAGTTTTGTTACATGAAATATTTCAAACTAAATACTTCATGGGATCATAACATTTGTTAAATAACAGTTCAAACTGGTTGAAACTTTTGGACAAGTATTTCTACCTGAAAAAATGTTTCTGGAAAAAAATAAACATCGTTGTAAAATCATAAGCTACTTTGCTACACTCAGAATCTATAATATAATATCTATAAATGATTAAATATTTTTCAAAATATGACTAATATGAATATTAATAGATTTTGTTATTAAAATATAGAAATGTAATAAAGATAAATAATTGAACATGAAAAAAATTAACTAAATCTCATAAATTATAGATTTATAAAGTAGTAGTCTATATTTATCTATTTATTTCTATTTATAGTGGATTAATATATTTTATTACACTACAGTCAATGATTTAAGAAACATATCATAATAAAATATGAAATAATCTTGAAACATCAATATTAAATTCTGATTACATTTCATTACGTTTGTAAATTCTTATTTTAAACTATGAAAAATATATACAAGCTTATTCATATTGAACCATATAATCATTATGAACCTGTTGGTGAATGGCTTTCTTGTTCATATTTTTCTTATCTTTGTTTTACTTTACTTTTCTGTATAGGTCTACTTCTATTTACAATTTTTTTAAATTCAGTTGAGTTGATTTCTGATCATAAGAGCTTTAAATTTCCTGCATATACGGCAAAATTTATCATTTTCATGTATAACAAACTCATTATAAAACTGACAATAATATTCATGATATAATCTTTAATTATGTAATATTTATTAAACAAAAACTCAGAACTGTTTTATTGAAGTAATAATTAATTTTTATTTTGAAAATTAACCCACCAACCACAAGTATTCAGTACGAGAAGCGAAGAATACCCATTGTTTAATAAGAATTTTGATGTTGAATATATAAAGTATATTAATACAACATAGTAGTATTTAGTTCATCTTCAGTAGGCCTTTTCACAGATCATCATTGTAATTTGGTTTTATTTCAGTGGGTAAGCACATAATATAAGGCCCATATATTTCCAACTGAAATTCTCGTTTACTTGAAAGCCAACCAATCTAGTTCAAAAGTATTAAATAGTAAACCATAAATATTATTATTTGAAAGGTTTACTTCTCTAGACGTAGTGATAGGAAAAGGTAACACGCTTCTAGGATCCGTAAATAAATTGCCTTGCCTCATCATAGCATTTTTCTTCACTGCATTTAATTTCTTATTTCTATCTCTTTATAAACAATGTTAAAGTATGTTATTATAAAAAGTAATATATTTTTAATAATCTTACTTATATTCATCCAATATCCAATCCCATTTATTAGGCCACTCGTCAAAAGCTTTATTTTCTCTTTCACAGCGATTTC
Source organism: Stegophylla sp. TES_Ste_2020 (assembly GCA_025469315.1). Taxonomy (NCBI): domain Eukaryota; kingdom Metazoa; phylum Arthropoda; class Insecta; order Hemiptera; family Aphididae; genus Stegophylla; species Stegophylla sp. TES_Ste_2020. The sequence continues at coordinate 19,885 of JAIPRM010004195.1, read as the reverse complement.
TAAAATTCTGGTCATCTTTTACAGATACTTTTGCTCTCACCATAGTTAAATTAAATTAAATTATTTATTTTATTTTACGTAAAAGAATATTTAAAGGATAATTGTTTATATTTGTATTGGTATTAGTATCTAAGCATCATAAATGTAAACAACATCTCATAAGAAATGTATAAATTATACACTATATTGTATATAATGGAATTTGGTTTTACTTCATATATAAATAATATGTTCACTGTACTCGATTGAGAAAATGGGAAAATTTTTACATTAAATAAAAAAAACATCGGTACTCCTTATTTTTGTATGCCATAAAAACGTCAGAAGCTGTGTCAAATACTTAATCATTATGAACCTGTTGGTGAATGGCTTTCTTGTTCATATTTTTCTCATCTTTGTTTTACTTTACTTTTCTGTACTTAACTCTTTTTTATCAAAAAAAAGACAATTTTACTAAAAATAAAAAAATTTTGAACACATTTTGAAAAAATAGCGAATTTAATTGGACTGTATTATTGAAAAATAAATAGATCAAAACCCAATATTCCCATAAAATCACCGAAATTCCGATTACACTTATTACAGTTAATAATTTATGAATTTATAAAAATTGATTTTTATTGCTTATTTTTCATTTTTATAGACATTTATTACCTCAGGCTCACACACACACGCACACACATGTAAACACACAATTATCAACTACCCAACATTATCAAATAAACTTTGTTAAATATAACCTAATTGACAATTATTATTATCATTTATTAATTGAAGCTTCGTTCATTTGAAGAAATGATATAACAATTTCTGTAAAATGTAATACACCATCCAAGAATATCCCACCTGAGGAGCGAAGAAAACCCTTAGTGCGAAGTATATTCGGCTTTTGTTTTTGTTATGGACTTACAAAATTGAACAAATAGAATTCATTACCCAAAATAAAATTAGCTGACTGACCTGGCCCTTACTCAAGCCGCCTCTGATCACAAATATAATAATATAAATAAACTCCATATTACTATGACAAATAATTATTGTAAACTACTAAAATTCTATTGGTATGACAAGGTGATTTTCTGGTGATCGCAAAAAATTGCCGCATTAAATAACTTACAAATTAACAGCCATATAGATAAAAATGAATTACATTTATTTTATATACTTGGTGATTCAATTCTTCAAAACCAACGTCACAAATAATTTCTATTTTTTTTTTTTTTTTTTTTTGTATATACAAACAAATTTACAGAGGCAATTTCATTATCATACAAATAATATTAAACATGATAATTTTTACATTGTTGACATATTTTTAAACATAAAAAGGTAGTTTTCTACCTTTAGAAGATGGTATGGCACCACTTTTTCTGAGTCTACGAACAGCTTCCCTCAAATGCTTAGGATGTAATGGTCCTGAATCTCCTTGAGCTTCCATAATGTCAAGTGCTTAGAAATAAGTAAGTAATTTTGTTAATATATTTAAAAATATATGAAAATTTACAAATTGTATGTTACCTTCTTCAACTATTTCACCAATAAAAACTTTTGCAATACCCGACATGGCAATTACTACATTTTGAGAAACAGAATTTCCCGTAATTGTTTGTACAATCTAGAAATGAAAAATAAAAGTTATAAAATTTAGTATTTAAATAAGTATCTACATGTTTTCAAATAACATAATGCAACGGTGCTCAAATTGTGCTCCGCAGATCCCTAAGGCTTTGAGAAAGAGTAGTCTAGATTCTAGAGGCTCTGTAGTGTACGTTAAGAGTTAAATCAAATTTACTTATTTATAAGGAATGTAAAATTGGTGTGTACATGTGTATATTGCAAAACTGAATTAATTTAAGGAGTTGTAGCACACTTTTTTCACAAAATGTGCTGACACTAAAAATACAATATGATTTTATAATTAAATATTTCTTAATGAAAAATATGTTAACAATAAGTTTTTAAAAACCAATGATTTGAGTAAATGTTTGCACCCTAAGTATGAGCCGCCACTGGCTAATAATATTATTGAAGCACTGGTAAATTAAAAAAAAAAAAAAAAAACATTTTACACGCTAAGAGGGCTAGCACGTCAACATCATACGACATACAACATAACAAATTTCCATAAAGTATAATCAATTTTGAGTTGTTAGCTTTAACAAAGGAATAAATTAACTAATAATATGATTTAAACATGACAATATTAACTGTATTTATACATCAGTTTTTTATGATATTTTCAAGTGAGTTATATAAGCATAAAATATAATGACTTCAAACAGATAATTTCACTTAAAGATTAAAATATTGCAAAAAACCAACATACAAACATAAGTACCATTAATTTTGATGATAGGTAAATCTATTCTAATTTTAAAGCTTATAAAGCAAAATTGATTCTGCTGAACATAACTTTGCTATGTACATTGGTAAGACAAAGACAACATGTGCAAATAGTGAGTATGACGTCCCCTTGAAACTTCTAAATTAATTTAAATAGTATTTATTTTAAGTTTTATTTTTATAAATTAAAATATTCTATATGATGTGTTATAAAATACTTTTCAATAATATGAATGAAAAAACGAACATATTATATTACACGCATAATAAATAATCATATTAAAAAGAAATAATTTCATCAAACATAATTTTTAATGAGTTGTGGTTTCAAAATGGAATTCCTGACTTTGAGGCTCCGTGATTTTTTTTACCATATTAAAGACTTTGTAAACAAAACAGTTTGAGAACCACTTACATAATGCATAAGTAATACTCACCCTTTTAATCTGTGCTTTTGGAAACACCGATCTTCTGAACATTTCATACCTATCCAATTGTTCTTCAGTGAAATTGGACACAAGAACTCTAAAAACATAATCCAAATTAACATAATATAAAAGTAAGGTAGGCGTTTTATATTTTATTTAAATCATATAAGTAGTGAAAGGTACCTCATTTTTTCTCTTTCTTCGGCTTCAATTTGTTTTTTGCTTTTGTCCTTTTTCTTTTTCCCAAATAAATCTGATGAACTCATTTGATCGTTAGACCTTTTTGGTTCAGGGGCTAAAAACATATCTTCTTGATTAAAATCTTTGGAACTTGATTCGCATTCTTGTTCTTTGTTAAAAATGATGTTTTCCATTTCGAATTGAGTAGGCTTAGGATAAAAATGAAAATGAATCACAAAGTGTTCAAACAACAACTCAATAAAAACAAAATAAAACTATCACAATTTTGAATTTACATTAAATTGTCATTAATTACCAGCTAGTTTAGACATTGCTTATCATATTTTGGCATCAGTTTCTGAAGCTGGTGTCTTCAGTTTTAAAATGATAATGACATGATGGCATACAGTGTAGGAAAATACAAATTACGAATTAAAGATGATTTTTAAAATATTTGCATGAACCACTAAAATATTAATCGTTTTATGTTCCTGTGAAATTATTCAAATGTATCTACTTTATGATGCGAAAATGAGAGAACCAAGCCAAAGGTTCGTTTTTTGAAAAACCCATTATTTTATCCGATTGAAAACAATGTAATGGACATCAGCAGCTAGCAAAACTTACATATTTTTAGACAATATGTTGGTGCATCTGTCCGGTTACAGATAAGTTATCACTTATCTATTTGACACCAAACAATTATCATTTATTCATCCGTGTTCTGAAATCTGTATAGTTAATAACTCATTTTATCAACATTAAACACATAAACTATAAAGTTTAGTGTTCAAGTTCATAGGATGAGTATGCAATGGCCAGTTGGCAGTTGTGAAACGCAATTAAAATATTCGAATGTCTGTTCGCTTGATTATTCAACATTTCATTAACTACCCGATTATGTTTGAACCAGTCAATTATTAAATATTATTTATACAACACTGATGAATACCACATAAGACCATCTCACACAACTTACTACTGTTCACTGTAGGCAATAAATTGCATCATAGGCCGTGGCAAATGAAGAGTGCGAGTTTTACACAAACATGCAATCAGTATCAAAAATACCTAATAAGGTAACGTTGAAAATACAAAAAATTAAAGGCGAATATTTTGTAGTTGCGATTTATTTTTGTCTTTAGTGCATTGTGGAAATGTGATAGCCCGAACTTGAATCATTTTAAAAATGGCAGACACAAACACAAAGGATGAAGAATCTCTAATTGAAGATTCTTCTCTAGTGACTTCATTCACAAAAATCAGTACAGCGTTGTTCTATGCAGGTGCATCTATGCTAATAACCGTTGTGAATAAATCTGTTTTGACCAGCTATGGTTTTCCGTCCTTCCAGTGTTTGGCTATATGTCAAATGTTTATGACGATTTTTGTACTGTTTACGGCCAAGAGCCTTGGCAAACTAAAATTTCCCGATATCAACAGGCACACGTTCAGAGACACATTTCCAATACCTCTTATATATTTAGGCAATATGGAATTTGGATTAGGAGGTACCAAAGAATTGAGTTTGCCCATGTTTACCATGTTAAGACGCTTTTCCATATTAATCACCATGTTGGGTGAATATTATTTGCTCAATATTAAACCTAAGTTTGCTGTCAAGGTGTCTGTTGGCATGATGGTTTGTGGTGCTATAATAGCGGCCAGTAACGATTTAGGATTCAATGCTAATGGATACATGTTTGTGTTGATGAATGATTTTCTAACGGCTGCAAATGGTGTATATACTAAAAAGAAATTAAACTCTAAAAAAGATATGGGCAAATATGGACTGATGTATTATTCGTCTTTATTTATGATTCCCCCTGCTTTAATACTTGTTTATTTTTCTGGTGATCTGGAAAAAGTATACAGGTAATAATTAATAATTGGATATAACAATATTAGAACATTGCCATTAAAGTAAGCAAATATTTTGTTTTTTTTTTTTTAGGTTTGGTTATTGGTTTCATGTGCCATTTTTAATCCAAATTTTCATTTCATCCATAATGGGCTTTATTTTAAACTATAGTATAATGTTATGCACTCAATACAATTCGGCTCTAACAACGACTATAATTGGATGCCTTAAAAATATATTTGTAACTTATATGGGCATGTTCATCGGTGGAGACTATGTGTACACATTAAACAACTTCATTGGTATTAATATTAGTGTTATTGGTAGTCTTTTCTACACATATGTCACATTTAGGCCGTCTGTATCATCTCAAGTCAAGTCACCAAGTAGTATAAATGTATAAGACTTAACAAAAAAATATTACCTACATATTTTAATTGTACCTATTATTGTATTAGTTACCTTTTAAATTATTTATTTTTAATACCATTGATTATAAATTTATAATCAATGCTTGTACCTACTTAATGATGTTATTTATTATATTATCTACTATACATATTTTTTAGGACCTGGAATTATATGCACTAAAAACTTTTAAAATATGTATACATATCATTATTATTATTTATTAATACTTATTTTCAGGGACGTTCGAAGGGAGGGTTCAGGTGGTGCGAATGCACCACCTGAGATTTTTCCAAAAATTATTAATAACAGAAGATGTAGAAATATTTACCAAATTCTGAGAATCTGAACATTCATACTAAACTGGCATTCTGTGGTTGATCGAAATAAAAAATTATGAATTTTAAATATTTATTTATGGATTTATTTGGTTTCTGTTGTATATAATGAAGGAATAACTCTCTACTGGAATAGTAATGTCTAGAAAGCCTAGTTAGGCTCTCTTGTAACACCTGTCTACTATATGTTATATTGAAGCAAAGAAAATTGATACAATTTATTTTTGATTCAATATACCTTATAAAATCAAATATTTATTTAATTATAATTACTTCCTCCCATGATTTATATTTGGATAAATAATTTTTGCACCTACTCAAATAATTTTCTACGAGCGTCCCTGCTTATTTTCATTAAAATATGTATGCATAAGATCCAGTGATGTTTCTTAGTTTTTTAAATTAGGCAAAAATTTCAACTGTTTTAGAATTTTAGAATTACCAATCGTCAATAGACGTTAAAATCAAATATTATGCTTAGCAATGCTATAACTATGTGTAATACAGTAAAGCCTGGGAAAATATTTTAAGGACTCGCAATGTCAATATTATTTCTATACTTCGGCCCAGGAGAAAACAATCATAAAAATTTGTCCGTTGCTATGCATTGGTCGCCACTGCTTTATACCAATGCTAACCGAATAGCAGTGGTTGAAAAAACAAGCCTCGATGAACTTGTGAGCCGTCAGTCAGCTGCACGTCTTGTAGTCATTCTCTCTTAGGCCTGAGTATATATATATATTGTGCTGGAATATTTTTAAAAAATGCTTAGTAGCTAAAAATGTTAATAGTGTAAAAGAAAAATCATCTTACACAATCATTAGGCTCAAATTTAAATTTATTGCTTACCTTTCCACTTTTAAACTATTTAATAATTTTATGAATGCATACAATTCTGGCCCCATGCATATTTCATATTAAATAAATACAATTTAAGTTTATTATATTTTATTTTTACCTTAACAGACAATATGATTACTACAATAAGTAATATGTATAAAATAATAAAACTACTACCATCAAAACCCAATTCAAAATCATTATCGTAATTACATTGATTTGATACAATTTTTATTTTTATCAAATAAATAGATTTTCGACAAAATAGTACTGTTTTAATACATGCTCGTGAAAAATCAGTTTAATTTTTTCTAGTAACAAAATAAATATTACTTAATACAAATAGTGTCCAATCGCATGTAATGTTTTTCACTGTTAACTAAAACCAAATTGTTTTTAATATTATTGTTGTACAGTTTCTATCAAAAAAATAATAAATTCTATTTTAAACTGATGTGTGTATGGGGTTTGATGGTCCTGTAATATGAATATTTATAATATGTTTACTCTATACTTTTATTTGTACAATCAATTTTTGAATTATTGCAGTAATAAAAAATGTATTATATTACATTCTTGTACATCACTATTGATATGTAGTCATGTTACGATACTTATTTTATAAATATGAAGTATTCAGAAATAACAAACGAAACATTAAGTATGTTTAAATTCACAAATCAATATCATAAACTTTCATTTAATATATAATATTAAATTGCTGTTTATAAAGATAGTTTTGTATAAGACTGCTTATTAAGTTTACATTTTTGTAAAATTTATAATTTGTACATGCTGTTTGGCATTTTATTTCAAACGTTATTGAATTAATTGTTTTATATATTTATTTTAGATTTATGAAAATGACATAATGTTGCATGTCTCAATATATGTTTTATATTTGTCAACAAACTAAATGTCAATAAAAACCCACAAAACTAAGTCCCTACTTTAAACTGTCCAATGTGTGCATATACACATCAATCTATGCTATACACATGATTTATAATGAGTATAACACTCATTTAAGTTAAGTTCAACTAAACAGTTGGATAATTTATTAATAAAATAATGATGTTTATTCAACCATTACCAATGAATCGATAACAATGTAAATCTGTATCAGTTAATATGAAGTTTTATTTTTTAAAGTGATTATTATTGTATAATTATGTATCAAATGTAACAAATAAAATGTTACTTTCTAATGTTGTGTATGTAATATTAATTTTATATTATAATGTTGAATCAATAAATTATATTAAATGTTTTGACATTTTTTTACATAACCTTAATACTTGGAAAAACTTATTTATTCCACAGCAAAGCAAGCATTGAATTTGTACATTATTTAAAACTAGTTTTAACTCGTCAATACAAATTGCCTTTTGCCTTTTGTCAAAACTGATTTCAACTAGTTAAAACTATAATTCGCCAGAATTCTTGATGTTGGAACTAGTTTTAACATAATTTTTAATGCGAAAATTGATTTTCAGAAGTAATTTATACTTAATTAATTAAAATTAGTTGTAGTACCCCTAAGGAAAAGTAGTAATTTATATTACATAAAGTAACATGTTTAGTTTTATCATTTAATCGCCAATTAAAAATTACTCAACTCCCAAGAGTAATTTAAGTATCGAAGAAAGGCCTCCAAGACCCCATTTCCTCTAAGTTCCGGATCCCCGAGCCAAAATTCCTCACATTGCTCATCCTTTGGGTTTGGGACATATTCTTTTCTTTATGAAAAGTGACATATCTATACAGAAAAAACAGAGTACCATAACTCAGTCGTTATTTACTGACAGCCATCATCAGCTGTAGCCTGTTGTAAAAATACAATAACAAAAAAGTACTGTCATTTTGCAATACATGAAATGTATCACAATCGCTGGGCCACTATGGCTTTTTTCTTCAATAAACACCTACAGAGGTCAGTGTAACAGTATCACCAAAATAAGAAATCTTAAGTGTCCCATATTGTAAAACTTATAAAAAATATGAACACAAAAAAAAGTTTTAATTATTAACTGCTACATAACATTTATTTTGCTTTGCCACAAATAAAAAAAAAAAATTAAAAATGCTTTTTATGAAAAAAAAAAAAAAAAACACAAATTTATTTGTAAAATAAAATCTTCAATTTAATGTTACAAATTTTGAAACTTATTTATTGAGTAAAAAATCTAATATTAAACACATCTTAAAATGGTAATCAAAAGAGTCCAAATCTAGTTTATATATATATATATAGATATGCATTTTCAAAAAATTAAATCAGACGTTCCCAAACTGTGAACCGCGTTTTATATTTTTGGTGAGTACCTAATAATTTTATGACTTTTTTTTTAATATATGTTATATTACAGAATAAATATTTTACATTACAATTAGTTACACATATTTTACATTTTCATTGATAATTTTGTTAAATTACTGGCCAGTTTGCCCCGGAGACAATAAGACTGTTTTACAAAAAAAAAAGTAAGATTGAAAAACTACTATTTTCTTATAATGTGTATTTTTAAATTCTTAGCAGAGCAAAGAAGCTTATGATTTGAATTAACAATGATTTTTATTTTCTCCTTCTGTAAACACTTGTTCATATAGAAATACTCATCCAAGTTTCGATCAGTAACTTTAAAGATCCAGAATCACTTCCAAATGGTACTCTTTAGAAAGGTAATTTTTCAATACTTTTTCCAAAAATGTGGAAAATCTGTCGAAAAATTGACAAAAATGCAATTACAGGAATTTTTGATGCTTTTTAACATAACTTCAAAAATAATGCAGCTAGAAACTTGAAACTTTCACCAACTACTAAAAATAGTCACGAGAAAATTTCATAATAATTTCAAAGGTTTGATTGAAAAAAAAATGAAGAAAGTGCAGACAAATATTTTGAAATATTTCTAATTTAATTACACTCCAGAAGGTTGATAATGTTTTATTGCCATCTTTTGTATTTTTCAACACTGGATACAATGGTATGAAGTAAAATCCATGTGCATCAATAGTTTTCTAATTATTCTATTTCAAAAATTTTCAGTTATTATATTAAATACCTACTATTTCAACAGTTTTCAACACTATTGTAAAGTAATGATTAAGGTGTCAGTATTAGAATGTGATTGTACTGGGTTTGAATTTTATCCAGTAAACTAAATATTTTGCACTTTTTTCAACTGTGACTATTCAGAGGTGCCACGATAAACATTAGTATAGTTATTCATTTTATTGAAAAAATGATTAATCGTTTCTTTGAAATTCAATACATCCGTCGAGAGTATCCCACCTGACGTGCAAAGTACACACTTTTTTTATTGAAAATTTTGGTAACCTCTGGTGTAAACTATACAAAAACAAATTAATACATCAAGTTAAGATATTTATTTTGTAAAAATATTTTAGACATTAACTTAACATTAAAATCAAATGAACACAGTTTAATTTAGATTAATAATAAATAATCATAAATTTGGATTTATGTAAAATACTAAAAATAACAATAAACTTATTTGTCCCTTCAAAAATTGTTTTCAATAATTTATTAAATAATTTAATATAAACATTAAATTTATAATTTCATCTTGCCTGAATGCAAACAAACATTTTCGTTTTCTAGTAAAAAATATGATTATAAAAAAATAAGTATACATAAATCAAAATTATTTTGAAAAAGTTTGTTCTAAGTAAACTTACTGAACTTAACAAATCTTACCCAAATTAATTTACACATAATAAGATTAAAAACTATAAAAATGTAATTAATATTATCAGTATGATTAATCAATAATACAAAATGTGATTATAATATGTTACATAAAATATCAATATGAACAAAAATTTCGATTATACTTATACAGAATAATAAAAAGATCATAAAATACTAATTTTGGGGGACTCTACTTTTGAGTACAAAAATAATATAAAATTACTACACCATTTAAATCCATACATAAATAATTCACTCTTGTACATACATTTTTAATGAAATCCGAGAATAATTATATAGAAAAATCATTCCTAATATAAAAAGCATAGGAACCAACCAATCCACAACTAACTATTCAGGCAAGTATAAATTTTCATCATTATTCAGAAATATAATAGTTATTAAATATAGTTTAGGAAGCATATAATACTCTCAAAACATTGTACTAGAAAACACTTTTAACTTAAATTAAAAACAGTCACAAAGTATAAAATTCAAAATATGAAAAATATTTTTGTATACATAAAAAAATGTAAAGAAATATGAGAAAACAAGTCTGAGAAAGAAAAAATATAGAAAATAATTAGCAGACAGGTTTTTAAATTGTTTTGAACAAAAAACCTACTAGAAACAACAAATTAAATTAGGTTTATTAAATTAATGACATGGTTGTAATAAGTCTTGATGCCAAAACATACCTTTCGTTACACATACTGCATGTGAAATTGAACATTCTGAAATGTTAAAAAATCAACCACATCACACATTACTTAAAATTGAGTATTTGTGGGTGTAATGAATATGAGACAGTCTATTATTGAGAAGTCGATGGTGGTTGTAAATCTGGATTTTCTGTACGCAATGAATCTAATTTCGCAAATATTTTTAATGCTGGCCCAAGCTTCATAGACATGTCTCTTATCAAATGATCTTCTTTGAGCAACATAAGAGCTTGACCATCAATTTCATGGCTTTCAAAATCTGCAGCAATTTCCTCACTTTCTGTGAGTTCGCCAATAAACTTTCTTACTTCTTTCACCTGAAAAAAAAAAAAAAGGAAAAATAAAAAATAAATAATCGAGAAAAAGAGTTGAAGAATATGATAAAACTTACACTCCATGTTAATGGATTTACAGGAGCCAATTCTGGAGGTATGTCAGTCTTAGTGTCAATATCCATTTGCATTCGATTAGACAAATCGGCCGATGAGCTAGTATTACTAGAATCACCAGCTGAACCATTGCTTTCACATTCCTGGATAAAATGAATTAAAAATACAAAATATTATTTCCACGTGTTTACATATTCGATATTAGATTAGTCCTACTTGATAATACTATTAGAACACTCGTCAATCGAATTTACGGCTGCAACTTGTTTATGCACAATCTACAATTTTTATTTTATTTTTACCCGAAACATTTTGGGACTTCACTTGATTATAACTATTTTTCGATAAATTAGGCGATTATCAGAGCGCAAATTTAGTCTACCGCAACAATTTACAGCGAGCATAATGTATTGTACAGCTTAACCCTTTATAATTTTACTATGGATTTTGTAATAAGTTAAGTGTTTGAATTGCGACATGGAAATAAATATATTAGTATAAACAATTGTAAGTTTACAAACATTCAAGAGTACAAATAATTTTGACTTGTTTATTATTTTGATTAAATAAACTCATAATTAATATTAAGTAGTATTTAAGTGAGAAAAGAATTTCTGAAAAATAAAATGAACATGTTGAAAATAGATGAAAAAAGTAATAAATAGCGAGTGTGTAGCAGCCTGGTAATTGGTACACTTATTATCGTCTAATTTATTTATTAATTTTCAGTACAAAATAATGTAATTTAATGTGACAAATAATGAAAGCTATTTAATACCAAATACAAGATTGAAGATACAGAAAACTAAATAGAATTTTCAGTATTTTGAATTATTTCACATTAAATACTCAGTATTTAGTTTTTAAATAACATTTCATAGTTTGCCACAAATATTATTTATATATCTAGTGCTTACCCAATTTTTTCCATTCTTCTTATCACTTTGTCCAGCTTTCACATTATTTTCAAAAATTTTTAAGCATTCTTGTGAACAAAAACGTTTAGATTTTTTTTTTAATTTGAATTTTTGTTGATCTTGACATTTTCCACAAGTATCACACTTAATTTGGTCTTGAATATTATTATCCATTTTATTTTTCTTATCTGTAAAATTAAAATAATGAAAATAATAATAATGCAATTTTATACCTTGCAAAATGAAATATAATTATATTAAAAAAAAAAAAATTGGATTTAATTCTTACTCGGTGGTTCTTCATCCAATTTTATATTTTCTTTATCTTGTGCACTATTAGAAATATCAGGAAAAGTAGATGATCGATTTACAGGGAAAGGATGATCAGCTTCATGTATAACAAAACCTTCAATAACATGAGTTAAAACTTGTGGTTTTACTAATGCCTTAGGCAACCCTTTGTCTCTGATGTTATCTTCACTAGATGTAACAGGTAATGAAACAGTGGAAGAAGTTGTTTCAGTTATGGTGTCTGACGTTGAGACCGTTACACTTTCTTGAATTTGTACAGCTGGAGACGTCTTAAGAGATTCATCAGGTTTAATAGGTAGGGGCATAGATGATACAGTTGTTTGAACTTGGGGTAAAATTGGAAGTTGAGCTTGTTGTGTTGTCTGAGGTGCACATGAAACAACTGGTATTATAGGACGATCAAGGATAGTAATTTGTTGAGGCTGGCTACTAACAATAGCTTGGCCTTGTTGCAGCTGATGAATATGAATCTTTTGTGGAGAATTTATGGACATGCCCATTACGTTTGAATTGGGTTTAATGATTTGTTGTTGCTGATATGCAACTTGAGGTGACTGCATACTAACAATTTGATGGTTTGATGGTTGCATACTGACTAACTTGATTTGCTGTTGAGCTTGTTGTTGCTGTTGTAAATGCTGTACTTGTACAGTTTGTTGTTGCTGTTGCTGTTGTTGGATTTGTGGAACAAGTTGACCAGAACTTGTTAAAATCATTCTAAAACATAAAATTAATGTTTATTATATATTTAAATATAAAATTTTTATTTGTTATTATGTTTAATAATTACTTGTTTGTATTGATGGTTTGTTGAGGAGACTGTGCAGGCTTAGTTTGATTAGTCTGATTTGCAGCATCTGACTTATGAGGAGCTATATTAAATCCTTGACGAACACCAGTCTTAGGTCTGACTTTAAGTTGAGCTTTTTGCATCTGATTTAAGTGCTGTATACCAGTAGTAGTTTGTGTAGATATTGTAGCATTTGGACGGATTGCATGTCCTGATGGTAATATGGATAGTTGTCTATTATTCCCCATACCATTAGGTGTGGACACCACTTTTGGCTGTATATCTGCACGTTGTGATTTAATGGTAGTGGTTGTGGCACCACTAACCATTTGTCCTATATTTTGCATAACACCCCCAGTAGATTGTACCATAGTTTGGCCATGGTGTTGCTGAAGATGTTGTGGAGGAGGACTCTGTATAAACATGGGAGTTTGTACTTGTTGTTGTTGGCCGTCTTGCTGACCACCTTTAAAACAGAATTAATATAATGTTATAAAATTTCAATATAATATCCACACACATTTGGATTAGTCACCTCTAATGAAAATTGGATGATTTTGTGTAGTCAATAATTGAGGCTGTGGTGCCCACGTAAGTCCTTGAGGAAGTGATGCATTAAACTGCCAGGGTGAAAATTGCATTGTTTGAGCATTTTGTTGTACTGTCCTGCCAGTAGCGCAACTAGTGTACTAAAAAAACATTTTTCAAATAAAACAGAACTTATTAAAAATGTCTAAAATACATACTGTTTGTTGCATTTCATTTTGTTTCATATTTGGCTGACTACTTATTACCCCTAACTGGCTGATGACAAGAGTCTGGTTAGTAGTAGTTGGTATAGCAGCATATCCAGTCGGAAACGACGTAGCTTGTCCTTGTGATATTACCTGTTTATGAGCATGAGCTGTGGTGAGCATCTGTTGAGACTGGAATTGTTTATTTGGAGCTGCAATCACCTGTATAGCACCAGAGGTAGGATGATGTTGCAACATTGTTCCGGGCATAATTAATTGGCCTTGGGCATTGTACTGCACAAACTGTGGACCAGCTTGTTGAATTAACTGAACACGTCCATGACTCCAGTCATTGATCTGTTGAATTTGAGTTTGTTGTTGCTGCTGTTGTGTGGGTGTTTGTGCCTGCATAGTATGCTGCTGTTGGACTTGGCCTTGCTGTTGAGTTTGAATATTAGCCATTTGCACTTGTCCCTGTTGCTGAGGTTGAATGGTTGAAATTTGCATTTGACCAGATGTCTAAAAACAACAATAAGTAAAATTCTAAAATAAAAAAACACAATATGAAAATACCTCAATAGTCGTCATTGGAGCCGATGAATGTGGGAGTTGTACAGTGGCACCATTAGTTCCATCAGATGACATCTGCATAGTAATAGTTTGCTGACCACTGGCAACAGTAACTTGTTGAGGTTGCTGCTGTTGTTGTTGCTGTTGCTGCTGCTGTTGTTGTTGTTGTTGCTGCTGCTGCTGCTGTTGCTGCTGCGATTGAGGCTGTTGTTGCTGCTGCTGCATATCAACTTGATTCGGGGATTGTTGAATCACAACTTGTATTTGTTGTGGCTGCTGCATTTGTTGTGTCTGATTTTGTTGAGTTTGTTGTTGTTGATTTTGCTGCTGCTGCTGCTGTTGCTGTGCTTGTTGCATTTGCTGTACGTCAGTGGCGGCAGGCTGTTGTTGTGCCGACGCCTCACTCATTTTTGAGCTCACTCATATAAACTAAATACAATCAAAATATATTCTGATAAGTACCTATGTAATATACCTATAATTATTTAAACTAATGTAGATTATTATGTTCACTATCATTTGTATGATTATAAGATAGATACTCCATGCACCTAACTACTTATTATAAAAAAATTTTATCAATATATATATATATATTTCCATGACTCTATAAACACAGTGTCTAAACTAAGATTTTATATAAAATGCTAAAAAGTATCTCGTTGACAATTGATAAAAAGTAAAAAGTAATTGATAGCTACATAAATTAAAATACCTATCATTTTGTTAATTCATGTCACAGGTACACAGTACATTTTTAGAAAGTGATGAAAATTGCGTGGACCAACCAGTTATAGACAACAACTAAAATAAAATGTATAATGGTAGTGTGAACATATTATAGCTACCCCGTGAACCAGTTTTAAAATCTAATGGATTTAATGGATTTTTAAAATTTTTAATTTTCGCGAGTAAATAAACGTTGTGCCACTTTAAATGGATATGTAGGTACATATGCGTTGAATTTCTGAACAAATATGGATGCAGGTATAAGTATGTTCATACAATATACAACATACAATGGGAAGAAATGGAACTATAGGAACGTATAGATACATTCAATAATAACTAACAGGTACCCACTAAGACGTTTCGTTGTTGTTATAATTTTGAACATACGCCTCGAGATGAAAAAAAAAAAAAAAAAAAAAAACGATAACTAGAGACGTTAAAATAATTGCCTTTGGTAAAGAGAACGCTAGAGATATGATAGAAACGGCGTCGGCCGCGGAGTCAAAAGGGCACGATTAATCAGGCCAAACGTTTTCGATTAAATTATCACGTCCGTACACGCAGCATACATACCTATAACAATTGCAATAGTACTGCACACATATTATAATATGATACTTTTAATGTGTTATATAAATAACAATATATAAGACAATATAAGTAACACTGCAGTGTCGTATTATCATAAGAACAACGCGACCGAATGTGTCCTGCAACCGTACGCGGTGACGCCAAACGAGAGACTATGGACTGTTTATAAGGGCACAGTCAATATCTCCTAGAAAGGTGCATACTTTCGGCCCCGACAAACCGAAGGGGGTCTGACCGCAGTGTATTATTATTACAATAATAACGCGCGTCGTTGCACGCCTATATTATCTATTACTCCGGGCTACACGGCGAACGGCCGGCCGTAGTCGACATTGTTATGGTAATTATTGTTGCAGCCGTGTTCACTGGTGCCCGCCGTTGACCTGTTGTTGTTGGTGCGTACGCAAAGCCGCGCGGCGATTGGATTGCAGCGTTATCTCGATGGGGGGTAATCGCACCACAACTACCACGGCCTAATAGTTATTATTATAATATAATATCGGACGTGCATAACACACGAAATAAGAAGAACAAACATCGCATAACACGAACAGGCAAACCGTAATAAATGAAATGTTGCAAACAAAGTGGATGTGAGAAATATAACGATCTAGCACAGTATATACCATTTATATAGTATACTTACTTATACTTCATAATAATATTACCATTTATAATAATATATTGTTTATAACTCACCACCGCTTACACGGGCAGACAGGAAATACACACTCGCGTCGTACACGTACGCGGCGAAACGGCGAACGGCAACGGCAAACGCGACGGAGAAATGCCACCGCCGCCGTACGTGGGTGACCGTGTATATTCGCAGCGGCCACACGCAGGCCGATGGATGATAGAGAGCCGTTGAATGTTGATAGCGTTTTGCGCAAACGGTATCCCGAGCGAATAGTAGCGTTTTTTTTTTTTTTTTTTTTTACGGTACTCGCGCGCGCGCACGCACACGATAACAAACACACGCACGCAAAAACACGTCACGTACACACACACACAAACGCACAACCCCCACTACTAAATGCCGTGTATTGTATTGTGTGTGTGTGTGTGTTGTGGCGGCGGATGCAATGAGAGCGACGGCGCGCGGCGGCTGAACGACGAACGGGAGCAACGAGGTGCGCGAGACTGCTGCGTGCGATCGGGACACGGGACGGTCGAATGGCGGCGGGTGGTGGGAGCCGCCGGGCTGTCGAACGGTAGGGGTTTGTGGCGAGGCCATGGCGCATGCGCACCACCTCTCCGTCGGCCCTGGCTCGACAACCCGTGACGGCCAATGAGGCGCCGCCCAGCCGGCGGCGCACCAATAAAAGACCACTGACGTGCCTGCGTTTAACACTATCGGGAATCACGCGCGAGATTCCTGCGCGCTAGCAATTATTATAATAACGTCGTCCTCGCCGCCCCGCGCACCGCCGCCGACGTCATTGTTCCGACCCCGGAGGGGCCGTGTTCTTGTCAAGTCTATACATATATATGTATATACATTTTAATAACGGTGTGTGAGTGTGTGTGTGTTATAAGTATAATATGTATAGCTATAGACCGCGCGTCGGTGTATACGTAGGGGTCGACAGGACAAAAGATTTATATTGTACATATACGAAAATGGCATTTTATTGCCACCCTCTCGCATCGGATATTCGTTTTGGGGGAAAAAAAGAGAGCATTCGACATTTTTTTAATTTTTTTTTTTTTTAAACACTCGCGCGCACACACGAGTTCTCTTCATTTCAGACAATAATAATATATAGTATACGCCTACACTTACATTTATAATACGTTGAAAATATAATGGTCAACAGCACGCGCGTGGTATTGTATATAACGTTCTGGTAACAAAATATTATTCTCTAAAGCATCACAACGATTCCTTTCCGCCGGATCAACTCATAAAAGTCTTGCGAGTCGTTATTGTATCATATACTATAATATGATACATTGATATCATCATCATCTGGTGCATATCATCATGGATTCTGGCCTTGGAGCACTGAGTGTGGTATACCCTTTATATATACATATATTTATATATCTGTGTGTGTGCTACAGCTGTGATTTTATACGAGATTTATAAGTGGATATAGTCTGTGGTGAGGACATACTTAAACCTGTTTCGGGTGACATTCTTTCACTATATATATATATATTATAATAGTTGTACATATGACAGTAAGATGGTTTTTATGTATATTACACAAAATATATATTATAACAGCGTAGACCCGTCATCAAAGACCGAGGCAAATGTGCGTTAGTGTTACGTAAAGTGCTGCAGTTCGAGAGGAACGAGAATTTCTCAGCACGCTCTGTATATATACACACAAGCCTGCAGGACGTATAATGTATATAATATATACGTGCGCAACGACGGAAACGGTGTATACTACGTATAGCAGATGAACTCCATCCAATACACGCACGGGAGGTGGAAAAGTTTTTAGGAACCCACCCACTGAGCACCAAACCAACCGACACGCACACTATGTCATTCATTGTGAAGTATATAGTTTTGTATTTTACAGTATAATAATATACATACTTAAGTATATATACCTCCACAGATGAGACGTAACTAAATGTATATAGGTCTTGAAACTGCATGCAGTGCATGGAGGGCTGAAGTCCTAGATATTTTCGTTAGAGTAATGCACAAATATTATAGGATGACAATAACAATTTTGAAAAAAAAAAATGAGTACCTATATAGGCTATAATTTTTAAAAATTAACATTCACAAAATATTATAGTTTCATACAGACATTTATAAATATTTTTAATATACCTATATCTATATGTATATATACATAGTTATATAAATGCATACAAAACAAAAAAAAGGGATGATAGGAAAAAGCATTTTTTAGGGAGTATACTAATACTTAATGACGGACAATTTTATATTTTCTACTTGATTTATTTAAATATATAAACCTTTAGTTGCTATTAAATTGCATTCTCTACTGTACGTATTATAGATACAAATTGATCTACTGAAGTAGAGAAGTTTACACAAAAAATAATATAACAATCTAATAACATCTAATTTTTATATTAATTTGTACAGTATTATAAAATATATATACATGAACTCAAACACTTATATAAACTTCTTAAACAATAAATTTAACAAGTTATTTTACAATAATTGTTTATGAGTAGAGTTCATATTTTAAGGAAATATAAACAATAAAAAAGCACTTGAAGTGTGAAAAAAGGCAAAAAAAGCATTTATTTTTCATAAAAAGGCAATTACAAAATTTACTAAAAATTAAAGTACATCATTGAAACTAAATTCAAACGTCATAACATTGACAATGCATCGCCTTTTAACAAGTTCTTATTACTGATTTGTTCTGTTAATATTCATGTATAAAAGAATCATTATGCATTAAGTATATGGGTACTTTCATAGTCTTTATAAATTAACAGGCCATAAAAATACTCGATATAAATCCCTAATTTTTAATATAATATCGACAATGCGAATCGTCTTCACAAATTCTTATTTATTTGTTCCGTCAATAAGTATTTAAAAATATCATGTAAAACTATAATTAAACACAAACATTTTTTTAAAAAAGCCTAAAAGCATTTATAGGTAAAAAAAAGGCAAAAAAATGTTGACTTATTATCTTAGAAAATTTAAAGTAATAATATTTCTATACAAGAATTATTTTTGTACTATTATTCATAAAAAAAGCCGGACATACTTCGCACGATAAGTGTACTTCGCACGACGGGTGGTATTCTCTTGACAGCGTATTAAATTTTAAAGAAACGATAAATCATTTCTTCAGTAAAACGATTCTGAACGAAGGAAGTTAATAATAAAAAAAAAAAATTTCAACAAAATTCCAAAATTTTTTTTTGACATTTTCAAAATTTTCTTGCGCCAAAATCTTTTTTATAGGATTTCCTATCTAAGTTTAAATTTTCATAAAATTTGGATCAAAAAATGATGGTTTCCGAGTCGTTTTTGTCAAATTTTGGGTAGTTT
>JAIPRM010004194.1:0-23666 GCA_025469315.1 Stegophylla sp. TES_Ste_2020 | reverse complement strand
CTTCCTTCGTTCAGAATCGTTTTACTGAAGAAATGATTTATCGTTTCTTTAAAATTTAATACGCCCGTCAAGAGAATACCGCCCGTCGTGCGAAGTACACCCATCGTGCGAAGTATGTCCGGCTTTTCATATACGCATAAGATTCACCTAAAAATCGTTGAAATTAAAAAGGCCCTTGCTCCAAACCAGCGTTTCTCAAAGTGTGGGTCGCGACCCACTGGTGGGTCTTGAGTCAATTTTTGAGGGGTCGCGAGAAATTTGTTGAATTATATAAATTATCAAAAAATTACGTTTTTAACCAAAGTCCACTGTAAAAATGATGATGAAGTAGCACATTTGCATACATTTGTAAAATTATACACCAATTAATTAATAAATAAAAGTATTAATCTAATTTTGATTCTTAAGAAATACGTTTTTATCCTAAAAATGTAAACCCATGTGGGTCGCGATAGGTTTTCGAAGAAAAATTTGGGTCGTGGTCCTAAAAAGATTGAGAACCACTGCTCTACACAACAAAATAAATTAATGAAAAATACATGAGCTGGCTGTGTATTATAAACTTGTTATACTGTTGAAGAAATAATCGAAAATATATTATTTTTTTTTTTTTTGGTTTTTGCTTCATATTTCACTATTTTTATCTGTATAAATTATTTATTGATCTTTGGAGGCAAAAAAAATGTGTAAATAATACAAAACCTCGTCACTAAAAAATGAAAATGAAAATGAAACTTGATTATTTTTCTATGCGGTCTTTTTCCGAAGACCTTTGCGAGTTATTTTTTTGAAAATTTATCCTTTTTGTGAAATACGATTTTTAAGAAAATATAATATTTATATATATATAACTCTTGCCTAGTTTTTTTCTTCTATAAAGTTATTTAATATTTTAATTGACCATGATTTTTAGAGTGTTTTTATGATATATTATAGTTTTAATTTATTTTTTAATGATTATATTATTATAATATTATAGTTTTTTTTTTTTTTTTGGAATGATTGAATTTGCAAACGAGCGATATATAATATTATTATGTAATTAATCATTATATTGGCATATATATATATACAGGGCGTATCACAAAGATCTGACATATTTCAATGTGAGATTTCGGTGTAAATTTTTTCAGTGGATCTTCGTGATACACCCTGTATATATATATATATTGTAAACTATAATGATTATTTTATAATTTTTAGATTTGGCAACAAAATATATAAAATTAAGAAAAGAGAAATTGTGAAATGTTATAAAGTATAAATATGTTTATTATTTACGTTATGTAATGAATATTAATATAAAAGAAACAATAATATGTATTTTCTCTTTTTTTTTTTTTTTTTTCGAACTATAATACCTATTTGCTAAATGACTTTATTTTTAAAAAAAGAAATGTAAATAAATATAACATACAAACAAGTATAATATTATTATATGATAATGTTTTATGTGTGGTTATTTATTTATTTATTTAAAATCCCTGTATCTATTGTTCAGTGTGATATTTAGTGTTATAAGGTCCCAGTGGTGGCGACTTGTTGAGTTTGCAAAAGGCGGTTCATGAAAATGTTACGATATAGGTTAAAAAGTATTAAGTACACCGTGTACTTTAATGTATTTTAAGAGCAAAATATTTAAAAAAAAGCCGGACATGCTTCGCACGTCGGGTGGGATTCTCTCGACGGGTGTATTGAATTTTAAACAAACGATTAATCAAAAAAAAAAATAAATAAATAAACATTGTAAAAACACTAGCTTAAAAAATTAAATGGAAAAAAAAAAAAAAAATGTTTTCAAAATTTTCTTGCGCCAAAATCTTTCCAATATTATTGTCTATCTATGTTTAAATTTTCATAAAGTTTGGATCAAAAATAGATTGTTTCTGTGTCTTTTTTTATCGAATTTTGGGTAGTTTTCTCTCTCAAAAAAATTGAAGAATTGAGAAATTCGAAAAATGACCTCTTGAAAGTACCAACTAGAGGCAAATCCGGTTTCAAAAAGTGACCGATCTCAATGTTGATACTTATCCTAAAGAGCAGCAGCAGATTGAAGTGCAAAGAGCCGTAGATTACCGACCCCTACTCTAGACGGCACTTTAGAGAGGTTATTTTTTGAGAGTTTTTCAATTGTTTTCAGCTGGACATACATCACACCAAGGATATTTTTTGCTCTTCGTCGAGTCAGATACTCTTGGTGGGTGTGTAGAATTTTAAAGAAACGATAAATCATCATTTCTTGAAATAAAACGATTCTGAACGAAAAAAGTTAATAATACAGAAAAAACAACAATAGTCGTCATAATATTCAACACACTCACCAATAGTATCTGACTTGAAGAGAGAAGAATATCGGTGTGGTGCGAAGTATGTCCGGCTTTTTTGTCTATAATTTACTTTTTTTCATTTAATATTTAAAGGAAAAAAAAATGTTTACAAAATTTTCTTGCGTCAAAATCTTTCTCGAATTATTTTCTATCTATGGTTAAATTTTCATAAAGTTTAGATAAAAAAAAAGATGGTTTCCGAGTCGTTTTTGTCAAATTTTGGGTAGTTTTTTCAAAAAAAAATATTGAAGAAGAATTGAGAAATTCAAAAAATGACCCCTCGAAAGTACCAACTAGAGGCAATTAATAAATGTCAGGAAACTAAAACCATATGCTTTTAGTTGTTGTCAAACATATTATATGAAATACAATAATAATAAAAATATAAATGCGATCCGATTATTTATTATCGTAATATTTATTCCTATTTGGAATGACACAATCCTTTGAAACATTTCTGTTACTTACCCGATCTTAAAATTAGTATAATTATTACGAAATAAAACAGAATATCATATTACATGAAAAATTGATTTATTAGTTTCATTTTAGTTAAATTAATAATATATCTTATAATATAATATGAGTATAAAAAGAAACTACATAATTAATACAAATTTAAAGGTAAATAAAAAAAAAAAAAAATGGAATGTTCCATTGGGGGCATTACAGCAAATAATAATTATTGATTATTAAATACTAATCATAATTATATTAATAGACTTACAACAATAATTTGTTCGATATTGTTTTACAAGTTACATGGCAATATAAAATGTATTTTGTTCGTAGTTGCGTAAATAAAAAAAAATCACAAATTGTACATACATAAAAAATAACGATGATTGAATACAAAACAGCGAATAAAAATAATAAGTAATTAAATAAATTACTTGTAATATAATAAATTCTTTAATTAAACGTTACTAATACATACACCGATAAGTGTTTATGTTTTATTACTTTTGTTCGAAAAAAAATCACATAATTAATAATAATCCGTTTTGTTAATGTAATTAATATAAAGAGAAATAAAATAATGAATAAACATAATATACATACAGTAACTTATTTTTGAATTCAGTTTGCATTTATATTTAATAATAAATGATTGAAAAAAACTCATAAGTTATCACTAAAAAGTATTATTTTTTTTTTGACTCGAGTTGTTTGATTCTAGCAGCTTTCACTGATCGTGGCGATTCCAGATAACGCCTTTTTGTGCTAGAAAGTCAGATAAAAAATAAAAATCATTCAAATAATATTATTAATTAAAGTCTATAAGAACAAAAGTAATTTTGTTTACCCAGAACCGAAAATTCTATTGTTTTTATTAACCGGAGTTCGAGCCGGTTGTAGTGGACGGGACGGAGTGCGTTTTACCGGTGTATTCTGTGCACGTAAAGGTACTAAATTGTTTAAAAAGTTTGACCAATAGTCAGGTGACAATTTCAGCATCTCTTCAACGACCTAGACAAACCCAAACACATTTTTATTTCATATCAATTATAAATAAAATAAAATTATGTAATTTTTTTTTAATCTTACTTTATTACTCAATTCACAATCAAAGTATAAATTTTCAGAAGCTTCATTTGAATAACCCACAATAGTCGGACCAAAAACTCGAGCCAAATTGCTAACGGGCATTTTGCAATCCGGTGAAGCAGCCACTCTATAAAAAAAAGAAATGTGCACATTGGTATAATTAATATTTAATTAAACAATGAAATTGAAATAATAACAATATGTATCCGTACTTTTGTAAATGCAACATGATGTAAGCCAGTGTGTTACGGTTGGGCGGGGGTAATAACGAAATGGCCTGATATAATCTGTGTTCAGTTTCGTCTTTTGAATTTCTCACGGCGTCCGTGAATGTTTTCCAATCATAATGGGGAATCAACGGATCATCAAGAGTTCTCAAAAAATCTTTTAAGCAGCCGCACACGACGTGTATATCAATATCAGACAAATTCGGCACTCCTTTACGGAATTTTTCTTTCAACGATTTGACGTCTTTTTCTGAACCAGGTATTCTGTACAGCCCGACAGTATCAAATCCTCTTTGTTCTATTTCATTCACGCAGTGAATGACTAATGCAGGTATCATCGGACGGCCATTCACAATTGGAGAATAATCGGCTATTCGACCCTAATATAATATAAATACATAGGTGTTTATATATATATATATTGTAAGATTTTCAATTAAAAACTTAATTAATATGATGCAATTCTTTTAGTCTTATAAAACTCATCAAAAAGATAAACCAAGATATGGAAATAATATGACAATTTTTTTGGTGCAGGAGAATTTTGAAAACGTGAAATAAAGATTTTGGAAATTTTTTTATCTTTAGTAAAATTGTCTTTTTTCTTTTTCTTGTAAGGTAAAGCAAAGTATAATAAAGTTAAATATGAACGAGAAAGCCAGACAAACTTTGCACCATAAGTATTCTTTGCTCTTCAGGTCAGATACTTATGGTGTGTTGAAAATGATAACCATTATTGTTCTTTATTATATTATTATCATACTTTGTTCAAAATCATACAACTGAAGAAATGATTTATCAACACAGACACTAAAGAGTATCTCACTTTTTTAGTACCAGTGGTGCGAATTATGTCGAGCTTTTTTGTCAATACTTTACTTTTTTTTTTTACCACAATTCCAAAATAAATAATCTTCCTTCTTCATAGTATACTAAATATTCTAAGAAAACCTAATTGCTTGAAAATATGATATAATTTTATACAAAATTATATTCAAAATATTGATGTACTGTAGGATTATTGATATCGAAACATCGATATATCGTTAAAGAATCCTAATATTGGGAAACTGATGTTTAATTTTACTTTTATCTAAATCTAAGAAAAACTTACGCCATTTTTACTTGGTGTATTTTTCACTGGTATACACGGTAATGGAACTTTATCTTTGTGTTCTAAATGAGCTGTTGCTTTACAGTCCAAGCATTTTACCACAATACGATTAAATTTCACCCTAGAAAAAAAAAATCAAGAAAGGTTTATGATAAAATATAATATATATATATTGATATGCTTAGGTACATTATTCATTATAGAAAATAATTACTTTTTGCCACACGGACCACATATTTCTGGAATAATGACACTTTTTTGAGTAAAATTGTGAGCTCTATTGTTCAATTTATTTAAAGCTGAACTTGAATGAATTGTGTTGGGTATATTTTGATTATTTTCATTACCATATGGAGGATCAGAATCAAATGAATCCAAAGAGTCTATAAAATAAATAAGTATAATTATTCTTCTAAAATAATTAAATATTGTAATATATATATTATAATATATTATCCAACGAAAAAGTTATAACTCTATTTTTGTTGTTTTTGAGTTAAGACTGTATTCTGATAAAGAAAATTTTTTCACTATTAACCATGAAGATAATTGTATCTTCAGCTATCCCAAATACATTAAAAATAAATATTTTATTATTTCCCACAAAAAGTCGTATCTTGGTAAAGGAAAATGTCATAAATTTTCAAAATACCGACGAGGTAAAGTGTATGGTATAGTATATTAATTTACTGTTATATTTCAAAATAAATATATTTGTATACATATAAAGATAATTTATTTTGATTTTAAGAATTATACGACCATTACATTTTTCCACAAAATAAGTCATGAATTGAGATATAATACAATCTTTTATTTTCTCGAGAAAAGAATTGTAAGTAGAAATATACATATCTTGCGAAAAAATTCAGAATTAATGTTTAAGTTTTCCAAAAATATTTTGAAATAATGATTTTTATTTTTTAATCAACATTTAAACATTAATTTTTATGTCACCCTATGATGATTTCTCAAAAAAACAAAAAAAATAATAGAATTAGAAATCAAGTTTAAATTTTGTTTTTTCCCTCCTAAAAAATTGACTAATGGATAATATGTTTATAGGTTAAATTTTAATAATATACCAGATATAGGTGGAGCACTAGGTGTAGGAAAAAGGCATGTCGGTTTAGTTTCAATCACAGATTTTGCACTAATATTTCTATTATGTGGCTCCATTGTCACAGTTGTAGTAGCAATTATTTGAGTTGAAGATGTTGTAACAACCTGTATTAATCACATTATTAAATTTAGATAATATATTATGATATACCAAATATTACCTCAATTTCTTTTCTAACGCCATTAGAATCTGCTGTTATTCCTGATACCCGTTTTCTTTTCACTGTACCGACTTCTTCCGGCTCCCAGCGGTCCAGAGCATCTTCGAAATTCTTATTAGAGTCTAGGCTGTCTTCTACCCTCGAATAACTTAAATCTGATAATACTGATTCTAGAATATATAATTTTGATATTAAAGCAAACATATATATATAATGTAAGTAATTATATTTAAATAATTTTACCAGTTGTATCTTGACGTGGAACTTGATCAAACCTTTCTGCTTCGAATTGAAATTCTGGAGAACCAGATCGATTAATGTCTGAATTTACATTTTTAAATGCTTTATAAACATTTTCTAGTCTTTGAGCCTAGAAAAAGATTTTAATATACATTCAATAATAATAATACTAATTTGATGTCAATATTTTACCAAAAGGTCTCGTTCAGCTTCAATATGTCTTTTTTCTTTACTTGTTTCATCTAATAATCGATTTGAACTTTTCAGATTGTGCATAAGTCGATCACATTCAATGCGCATTTCTTCCAGTTTTTTTTTCATTATTTCTTTGTCATTTCCATGATTTTTAAATTGTATACATAGTGTATCCAAAGCGATGATTTTGGCTTTATAATCTATAACAATATTTTATTAGGTAAGTGTAGTTACTTTAAATTTAATAATGTATGTCAAAATAAAACTATATAATACAGAATTAGAATAAGTTCAGATGAGATGAAATAGCCAAATATATAAAAAGCACAATTATTATTTTTAAAATGAACCTATAATGTTGGTTAAGTAATTAAGAAGAAAGAAGTGATCGTAGGACAATGGACAATGGAAACAAAACATACACTGGAAGATATACATTTCATTTTTATAACAATATATTATAATATGAAACTAAATATTTTCAATACCTTTTTCCACAGTTGTATCCAATAAAGCCAACACATGTCTGAAATGTTCGTCATACTTCATAGCCAGTGATAATTTCTCCATATTTTTCGTGAGAGTAATTCAAGTGTCTAATAAAAAAAATAGAATCAGGTAATTCATATAAAATTTAAAATGTAGGTACATAAGCCTTGTCAAACAAAAATAATTAAGTATCTAAAGTAACTTGTTTTTGAAATAAATTATGACAGTTAGACAGGTTGATACTTGATAATAAAGTATAACTAAAAAGAGTATGTATATATTGTATTATCAACAGCTGGAATTTATTGTTTCATTAGGTTATCATATAATTATATAATAGTACACACTGCACTAATTATTATTATACTGATAGGTACAAATGAAAATATAAGTACTGATAAGTACAAATGAAAATATAAGGAATATAAATAGAACTCAAATAAAAAAAATGTAAAATAGTTAATTAGTGTATGTGTAGCTTATATCTTATGAATGTATGCATGCATTTATGTGCTCAAAAAAAAGTAAAAATATGCTAAAACCTAACCAAAATGTAATTTCTATTTAACCATATTAATATTATAAATCTGTAAAACGTTTTAAAGTATTATTACAAATTTTGAGTAGTGATATTTAAAGCAGCTGATATCACCCATAGGTTAGGTAATTAAATTATGTACAAGTTATGTACATAATTTAATATGTACAATAATATTTTTTCTACTAAATAAAAATGATGAGCTGCAAAGGATGGCAGCAGATAACAAACAAGTACAGGGAATTGTTTGGGTTTCGAGCTATTTATAGTTTTTAAATTTATTTTTCCAATTATTATACAGTAGAATAATCAAGACAATTTTTAAACATCAAGTAATCGGTCAACACTATTATTATTTAATAAAAGATTAATCAATGTCCATTTCATTATACAGTCAATAATCAGATTATCCCTCATAATTGTAATTATTTCAAACATTAGTAAAATTCAATTTATTTTCAAACAAACCTTTGTCAAAATATGTTTAACTATTCGCCGTAAAAAATTTTATTGTACCAAAATATTCACAATGAAATTCTTCATCTAGATACCTGTCAAGTTTCATAAAAATCGGTTAAATCAGTGGTTTTCAACCCGTGCGTCGTGGCTCCCAGGGGCGTCATCGGTTATTTATTATCAAGGGAGCCGTGTTCGCAGTAGTAACTAAAAATTTTAATTATAAAAAAATAAATCTCAAAAAAAAAATTAGTTTCCTATTAGGTATTAATAATTACATGTTCCTCATTAAATGAAAAGTTAGATTAAAATGATTAAATAATGTAAAAATGTTTGTATGGGAGCCGTATATTTCATTTTGTAAAAACATAATCTTCTTCACTTCACTTAGAATCTAAAATAATACATACACACAATAATATAATATATACAATACAGCTTTGTAAAATCATATACATTCTTCGCTCCACTCAGAATCAATAATGATACCAATTTATTTAATTTACTACAATGTATGATATTTTATGGGAAAGTCGAATTGATTTATAATATTTATTATATTTTAGAAATGTTTAATTTAAACCTATGTTTTTAATTCTGGTATAGGGACATTATTATAATATGGTAATATAAGTACATAATTAATATAAAAATGTAAAATACAATAATTTGATATCTTTAATCATTTAACTACGTAGAAAGGAAACAACGAGTGAAATTAATAAAAAACATTCTTGCGAAGATAAAATTTTCTTTAACACAATGCACAATCGTTTTTACACTCAGTTTTAATGATAACAAAATATGACTAACTTAGTGTTAAATACGAGTAATTTAAAACTAAATATTCACAAAATGTTGGGAGTTATAAGATTTTAATTATTATATTTTAGTTTCCTGTATAATATATAATTTAGTTTTAAAGACATACGATTTTAAATAAATGAAGGAAGTTATATAAGATCTTAATTATTATATAGACGTTTACGTTAAACATAAAATTAATAGAAAATAGTTCATTTTAAAAATAAATTTGTTTTTTTTGTTAAAACTTTGATGTTTTCTACCTCAAAATGAAGATCAAACTATTTTAAAGTTGTTTATAAAAAAGGGATTAAAAGTAATTAGCATCAATAGTGAAAATGAACATATTTAAAACCACGTTCTACTGTTTTTCGTATTTTCTCCGCTTCATATGAGCAATTTTACTACATTTAAAATAATTAAAATCTCTAATGTTTATATACGCGATTAAAATAAAATGTACAGCGCAAAAGAATAATAATTCAATCGATATGCCTATATTTTGCCAGTTACCTTACAATCAGATTAATGTCCAGTGCAAGGCACAGAGTAGTACGGGAAACATGATCGATAATAGTATTTTTCTAATGTGTTTAAAGAAAGACTACCCCAGGAATAAGAAAACTTTTGAAACTACACTGATAATTTACTAGTGTTTATCTGTTTTTATAATAACACATGTTCTGCAGTTATTTGTCAGGCATAAGTTTTATAACGAAAATTACAAATCTTTACTAATTATTTAATCAACAAATATTTTTTATTAGTAAAATGATTACACTATGGGTTGATAAATTGTTATTTAAAAAACAAACTTAAATAATTTTACAACAATATGTTCGACCAATACTTTAGCAAAATTCAAGTAAGTAAAGACTATTTTAGTATATAATTAAGGCATATTTTAACATTTTATTTTTGCTTGATAAAAACACGTAAAACTAGTATAGTTAAAAATAATAATAAGAAAGATAGTACATTATTATTTTTTTATTAATATAATTTTGTGAACGGCCATTAATGTTTTTGTTATATATTTTTAATGTTTTTTTTTTTTTTTTTGCGAGCATATAAATGGCAAATTGCGCATGCGTGATTTTGTTTTCGGTCTGGAGACTCTAGATTTGAATCGATTCTTTTTTATTGTTCGGAAACATTAGGTAGATAGATCCTTAGATCGTTATTCAGTATCAGCTCAATGCAACTAACTCACGTTCGGTGGAGTAATATTTATTAAGATATCATCTACACAAAAATGTGAGTAATCGTCATTTTTAATTATTAAAATATATATTATTTAATACTTTTATTATGGTAAAGCGCTTAATCATTTGTTTCAAAGTATTAATTGAAAAAATATTAAAAAATTAAAGAAAAATCAAAATATTAATAACTTTTAGTTAATTTATCATTTAGTTACCATGTTATAGTTACTTATTTAAAAATTAATTATTTAAAATACGATTTATTAATTTTTAACTACTATTAAAAGTATAAAATATATAGAGAAAATTCTTTGTAGTCTCGAAATCAGGAATTTAATAATTAATAAACATATTAACACAATATTTTTGTGTTGTTCACTTAATATATTTAATATTATACAAACATTTAAATAAGTATTTATTTATTTCATCAGTTATTTGATAACTTCATAAACAACACCATAAACTTGACATTGGATTTACACGTATTGTGTCAATCACATGGATATTCAAGGATAAATTTTTTCTTGACAAGCCAATTTAAATTTAACAAAAATCTCCAGTTTATTACGTATTTATTTTTAATATAAACTACTTCTGACCTAGAATTATCACGGATATTACCGTTTTTCAACGGTGCATTGTGTTTATGACAGAAAAAATTATTCCATTTTTTTTCTTTCTTTTTTATTAAATATTTAGTTTGTGTTATTAAAATCGTGTACCTAAAACCTATTTATATCTCAGTACGCATAAAATACATAAAATAAAAATCAACTATTTTATTTAATACATTATGTATATGAATTCTATAGTCTAGCTCTAGACTAAGTCTTATTTACAATTACCACTTTGCGTTTGAGTGTAAGCGTATCGGGAGGGGCAGCCTTAAATAAGTATAATTAGGTCATCAGTAACACATTTTTTTACAGTAAAATCTAGAAAACACAATTTCTATAATAGATAATCTATATAATAAATCTATAATCCATGCTAGTACACTAATTAATGGTCCTTCTTTTCAATAGCACAATACAAAACACGAGTATGACTAACAACTAAATATTAAACAATAATTTATCAAACATACTACTAAATAATCCAATAACAATGACTTATGAATAAATATCTGAAATGGAAAACTTACATTGTGGTTTCAAAAAATAGTGAAATTGGGCGCTATATTATTTGAATCAGGAGAGTCATTTGAGGGTTGCAAAGGCGCGTACTTGGATTGCATGATTTATTTAATACCCATGTTAGTTTTTTTGATCAATTATTCTAATGAAGGGAGTGTTTTAATTTTTAAGCATATTTTATAATTTTGAAATTACATCCCCGATTTGAATGACTTTTTTTTATTTTAAAATTGAGGAAAGGGGTTGCCTACACTTCATTGTTTATAAAGGACATAAAGGTATGCAGATTACTTATTCGACTGATAAAACTATGTAAACAGCTATTGAAAAGATAAAATATGAAATAATTTAAATGGAACTATAAAAACACTTAGGTTAAATCTGTAATCTACTATACAAACTAGCCTTACATATTATACTATATCACTCAAAAATAATAATAAATACAATAAAAATATAGTTACTAACATCAATTTTGATTTTAGATATCAATATATATATAAAAATTATGAATTACAAGATATTCACATGAATAATACAATTATGGAAAAATATTAAATTTCCATTGAATAATAATAGGCATTTTCTTGCTTTTGCTTTAATTAGTAGAATTAGAACATTTTTATACTTATATCTATACAGTTCCGATATTTTAATTAAAATTAATTATTACTATTACCTATTCTACTTTTAATAATATTGAAATTGAAAAAAAATATGATTTTAATGTTTATTTTTCTTCCGATTTATACAAAATTTTATTCATGCGTCAATATAATACATGGATATAATAGAATGTATAAAAGGTAGTTTGCACTGTTGCATTTGTATTTTTTATTACCGCAGAATTTGTATTCTATTTAATTTTAACAATTAACTGTAATGCTATATTAAAACGGATAATCAATTATCTAATGGACATCGTTCAATGAGACTAGAAAGTGGTATAGAAGTAATAGATACACTAGTACACATTATTTATTATGAACGAAAAATTAGAAAAACTGCTCGAATCGGGACAAGATGTATTAAATTGAAATAATACCTAATTGTTGGAATACTTTTTTATATTGGGCACGTAGTATTTGACTGCGAATCACTCCAAAACAATGACAAACACATAAAAAATAATAGAAATATCACGTCAGGTATAATAAAACCGTACACCGTAACTAATAGGTTAATAGCAACAGTAGAATGACCCTTATGCATCTCTACAATCGAATCGCCTGTCTAGTGT
This sequence comes from Stegophylla sp. TES_Ste_2020, assembly GCA_025469315.1. Lineage (NCBI taxonomy): Eukaryota > Metazoa > Arthropoda > Insecta > Hemiptera > Aphididae > Stegophylla > Stegophylla sp. TES_Ste_2020. The sequence continues at coordinate 10,861 of JAIPRM010004194.1, read as the reverse complement.
CTACATAATATAACTCAGCGGTTCTCAAATTGTGCTCCGTGAAGCACTAGGGCTCCACAAGGGTGATCTATGGACTCTGTAGATACATGTAAACATCTTAAAAATGTGATGCAGTTTTTTTTTTATAATAATTATATAAAATACCTTGTTTTTATACCAGGACTTGGAACTGCCGATGATTTTAATGGTTTTGGGATTCAAGAATGGTTTTTAACAATTAGTTATGATTACAGTTTATTAAAACTAAAATACTTTTATTACAGCTTTTGGCTTTATTAAACCTTTGTTTGAAAATATTATTCAGTTATTGCTTAAATTCCATTTTTGAAAACTGAGACATGAGTTATTTATTAAGTATTAAATACAGTTATTTGCTTAACAAGAAATTGTAAAAGATTACGTTTTTACAAGAAATCGGGAGGACGAAACTTAACACAAAAACTACATAACCTAATGCAGGGGTGGCCAACCCGCGGCCCGCCTTGGATATTTTTATGGCCCGCGAGATTCATCATAATTTTACATAATGTGTTTATTTTAGTGCATAATATTTTATCATGACATTTTTCAGTGTCGTCAGTTTTCTTGTATTAATAATGTTACCTAATCAGCAGATAACAGTGCCCTGGTATAAAAGGACAATGACTAATTAATACAGACGAGATTTTTTACCTACGAATAATCATAAATCTAATAAAAATATTTATAATATTTAAAATGTTTATCCATTTTTTTTTTTAATTGAATCAAAATCTACTTGGTGATTACTACCCAAAATTTGACAAAAAATACTCGGAAACCATCATATTTTGATCCAAACTTTATGAAAATTTAAATATACCTATTTTATTTCTTATGGAGAAAGCAAAAATTATTCAAAGATATTTTTTTAAGAAAAATTTTGTAACGTCACTAAATTAGTTCAATTGGGATTGCGTATGATCCTAACCTAACTAGCTACCAGGTTCGATGGTGTCATCGCACGTATTTTTTTTTTGATATTTTTTCAAAATGTCTCCACGTTGCACAAGTCAAGGGATATTTTCGATTTTCGGAGCGAGTCGTTCCCTTGATCACGAATGGCCCCGGTCTGATTATTTTTCTTTTTTTGTGATTTTTCCAAAATGACTCCACGTCGCACAGCAAGTTGATTATCAAGCCTAACCTAACCTAACCATTGCACAAGTCAAGGGATATATTCATTTTGCGGAGCGTTCGGCGAGCGGAGCGACAATTCTACCAAAAACCAATAACTACTCAAAACTCCATGCGCAATTATTACAAACAGTCTGAGAAGGAAAAAATATAATATATGAATAATCTGTGATAACTGATAAGACGTCGTCGTAGCCTTGAGAAATGTATTTGGGCGACAAACAAAAGCCACAATGCAATTATTACCGGTTCGTGTATATTTAGGAGCCATGATGACAAGTTTTAAAATCTCACGAACTGCATCTCTATATATTACACTATGATTATCTATGGCTTGCACAACTTTATCATTCACAATCCTACCAATTATTACTTTAAATCAAGGAACGTTTTTTTTTTTTTGGAAATCCAAGGTGTATATACCACAGATATATAAAATAAAAAGACTATAAGAAAATATTATATTATATAATATAATATGTATTCATAATAAAGTCTGTACTTATATATTGATAAATACAAGTATATAAAAAAAAATCTTAGATAATATACTAGTATTATGATCTAAGAAAAAATTAATTGTTATCAATATAAATGATAACCGAAACTGATAAAGTATCCAGGTCTCCATTTAAATAGCGATTGTGAGCTATAAAAAATAAAAGAATTGTTTCCAATAGATAAAATGTATATAATGGGTATCTAGGACAACAAAGGCTTATGTATGTTTATTATTTTAGTTCATTAAAGATTAGTGAAAACAGTCACTAGTTAACAGTGTTATAATACAAACATATGTTATTATATTGTGCAATTTTCTGATTTTCAAATCAAGATGTTCAAAACGCTGAAATTAAATTTTTTTCAAAATACAGTTCGAACAAATAAACGTAGTATGTGGCAATGGATTGAAGACACTTTTAACCGGTAAGTTGTTAAGAGTTACTCCAAATTTTGTAGTACAAAAAATTATTCAATTACATAAATTTTAGTGTAATTTTATTGCTTTTACTACTACTAATTATTATTATTAAAAATAAAGTTTCGATGAAGATCGTGTAAAGGAAGTTGGTCCTAACATAGCTTGTGCTGAATGGCTTATGAAAAATGGCGCACAAGTTCGATGGAAAGATTTTAATGAATTTGTGAGTCATTATGATTGTTTACCAAATGTATCACGTGGATCTCTCGAGCAGTTTCAAATTCAAGAAGTTTATGCAGGAAAAGAAGCATCCATTTCGCATATAGGATTTCATTATTTTAGTATGCATTGGATTATTTAGTATTTTCATTTTTTACAAAACAATTTTTTTTTTTATAAATTAATATTATTTTAATTTTATAGAAAACTGTGAGAATATTTCGGAAATCACATTTGTTGGTTGTCAAACAATTAATGACCAAGCATTAATTAACCTAAAAATATTGAAAAATTCTTTAACAAGTTTGAAAATAAATGGTTGTTTAAACGTTTCTTATGAAGGAATATTAGCATTAGAACATTTGCAGTAAGTAAAAATAAAAATAATAAATTGATAAAAATCAATATTTATAAATACATTTTAAATTACAGGGCATTAAAACATTTAGAGTTGAAGAATCTACAATTACCTAACAATCCAGAGAAGATTCATAATCTTAAAACCAAGTTGCCAGAATGTAACATGAGAATATTATGATTAATGATGATACAAATTAAAATCTTAAAAAAAAAAAAAAAAAAAAAAACTCAACTATTATGATTGTCATAACAATTTTTCAATATTTTCAGGTTAATTAATGCTTGGTTATTATTGTTTGACAACCAATAAATGCAATTTCGGAAATATTCTCACAGTTTTATATAAAATTAAAATAATATTTAATTTAATTTATAACTAATATGTATTTTGTTTGTTTAGTATGAAATATACTATAATAAATGATTACTCAATTTAATAAATGATTACTCGTGCCTATTTATACTAACAATGTGTTTTGTTTTTAGTGAAAGTATAGTAATAATTTCAATAATTGGTTATCATAATGTTATTGTATGTTTGGTACCTACTTAGTAAATATTATTTTACTGATATTTAACTATGTATATATATTATACTTAAGTAATATAAACTTCCAATAAAGTTAATTTTCTATTATATTTAAAAATTTAAAAAAGAAACAATACACATGCATTAAACTAATTAACTACCATTAATATACAAATCTATTTGTATTTAAATACAAGTAGATGTAAAATATATCGTAGTTGGAATTAAAAGAAAATACTTGTTGAACAGATCACATACAATTGAAATGAAATTTTTTTAAACTCAATTTAAAGATATCAAAAATTAATTGATTATTTGGTTTTTTTATAAAATAAATATCATACACTGGTTCCATTATGTACAGTAAAATTATATTTAGGTTCACAAATATTATATAATTAATTAAGTTTTTGTCCATAGGAACATCATGACACATAATCTGTTAAGTTCAAGATGGAAATTAATGATGATTATTCCAAGTGTTTTTTTGACTTTGAATACTGTAGTGTTTGGAGGTAAGGGTAAATGGTTCATTATACATTAATATTTGTATTTAGTTTTTGAAAAGGATTTGTGTAATTAATTTTGAACAGAATATAAATAAATGTTGTCTATTTATATTTTTAAAATGTTTGCTTAGCTCTTCAGTATAATAAATCTTCAAAAAGATATTTTAATCCTAATCCAGACGTGCTGTATTTTTGTTTAAATAATTAAAAACAATGTAATTATTAAAATTACATAGGTATTATAATTTAGATTAGAACCTGAAGGGCGAAGTAAAGATTGGTCAATTTAAGCTTGATTTAATGATGCAGATCTACAAAACTGGTGAACAGATTTAGCTATTTATATTTTTGTTAAATTCACATTAGCTAGGAGAAGGTCAGTGAAGAGTTTTAGAATTGTACCTTGAATAGTTTATTCTCAATTTAAAAAAAAACGATAGTAAAAATAGTCAATTTAGGTATACATGTTAATTAATAATCAAAAAGTGTAGCTTTTATTACAATAATCTTTACATTAACTTGAAACTCCCACAATAATTCATACTGTTTACAGTCTTACTGGAATCAAATTGGCTAAAAGTATAATCATAAGTACCTATTTAATAGTTCATTTTAAGTTTAAGCTCTATAATAGGTACTATAAAAGGCACCCGTGACAAATAATTATATAATATATTTGGAGATCATGTAATATAATAATAATATTATACATATTTACTTTAATTTAATAATCTTTTTTAATTCTGTTAAATAATGTTAAAACCAATTTAATACAATAAAGCTGAATTAAATTTATTAAAAGTTAATACATCAATAAAATAATTTTATTTAATTTAGTTTTAATATAAGTATATTTTACAATAATTTTATTTCTTACTTTAATAAAATCTGTACTTTTTTACTTTTGATATTTATAACTGATATTGTTGTATATTATTATATTTATAACTTGCTGAAAGGGTTAAACTATTAGAAAGAAACCATGTTGACAATGCTCCAAAATTAAAAATCAAAAAAGTGTTTATGCGGATTCTAACTTGACAAGCGTTTTTGTAATAATAACAATCATTACTAAAATTTGTCTTGAATAAACTGAAATTCCGCTCAGAATCGTTTTATTGAAGAAATGATTTTTTGTTTCTTTGATATTCATCACACCCACCAAGAGCATCCCACCCAAGGAACGAAGAATATCCACGGTGTGAAGTATTTCTGGCTTTTTTAAAATGAGAGTCTAAAACATTTTGAACATTAAATATTTGATAAAAACGCTAATTGATTCTCACATAAATATTCTCCTTTTTATGTTCATTACCAGAGGTATTCAAGTTTTAGTTTAAATATGTATCTTAATCATTATTATTTATGGTCTACAAAACAAAATTTCGCTATTTTGCACAGTACATAGACACAGACAGGAAATTAAGGCTTGATACATTCTTAATTTTTCTTAATACTATTTATTACCTAATACTTTCTATAAAATCACATTTATTTATAAAAGAAAGACAAAAATAAGTAAAAATAAATAAATAATTAGATAACTAAAAATATGCAGATTGTGCTATTTATAGATTAATCAATATTTTATGAACCTATATAATACCTAAGTAGAATATTTTGAATTCAAATATTAGTTTATACTTTAAGTGTATGCATAATATCTTATTATTTCAGTACCGTTAAGCATGTCATATTCAAATCAAGATAATGAACAATATGCACAAGAAAATAAACGTGATGATAAAAAATTAGCGGAGTCTAGCTGTTTAGTTAATGGTTCAAATTATGAAAAAGGTGAATATGTACCTGGAGCAGGTCCATGCGAAGAATGTATTTGTCACCCCCCAAATGTTGTTTGTTCAATGATGAAATGTCCAATAAATAGTGGTTGTATTACGATTCAGCTTCCAAATAAATGTTGTCCAAAATACAAATGTGGTAAAAATTATTATATTTTAAGAATTTTACATGCAAATTCACAAATTTTGAATAAAAATCATAATAATAATTACTAATAATTAATTGTTAAATAGATTGTGAACATAAAGGTAAACAGTATAACAACGGAGAAAAAATTAATAAATCTGATGAATCTGCTTGTAGAGTTTGTTTTTGTAACGGGGGAGAAATAGTATGCACTTCAATAGTATGCTATACAAGAATTGACTGTAAAGGGTATTATTTACCAGGAGATTGTTGCCCAAAATATGATAATTGTTCTTCAACTCCAATAGGTTTGTAGTGTTCATATAAATAAATAAAAATATATCAAACTTTACTTAATTCAATTTTTTTTCTACAGAACACAAGTTAAAAGATTCAATTGACTCTGAAAAATCAAATATCCACTATTGGTTACATAGTACAACGCAAAGTTATAGTGAAGAAAACCTCTGGAAAAAAGATACAACTGAAAGTCAAAAACAAGAGTTACATACAGTTCCAAATATAATAACAATGCCATCAACATATTTTAATTATGAAAAAGAACCAAGACAAAGAAATATGTCTTTTCCTTATAATTTTTTTGAAGAATTATATCAATCAACATCAAATTCATTGTTAGATAAAAATATTACTTTTAATGAATCAGATAATGCTATTAATACTCCATACGATTTTTCAACAGATGGTGTGTTAAATAAAACTGAAAATTCAAAAACTTTCTTTTTAGGTTTTGAATCTGATAATTTAACAATAAATGAGGATATTACAAATTCTAGTTTCACAACAAATGAACCTTTTGATACAATATCTCAATTTAAAGACTTATTTGATACTACAACAGATATTGATAATTCTTTAGTAATTGCTCATGATGACAGTACTATAAATATTTTAAACATAACAGAAACACCTAGTGTTGATGATATATTCAATTCATCAACTGAAACAATTATCACACAAGTTGATATTGTAAATCCAAATGATGAAACAAATACAGAAAAACCTATGATTGACTTGTCAACTATTTCACCAGAACTAGAAGTTACAACTGAAATAGTTTATGAAGAATCGAGAGAAGCTACTACACCAAGACCACCTGATAAATCAACAATTGGTACACCTCATAAAATATTGATGGATAGTAAACAAAAAAATATTGAGGATGAAATAAATACAGAAATTATATTTACAGATTTAGAGGATACAATAGATATGTTTGGACCAAATTTTGGATATCGAACTTATAAAACACAAACCCCAAAACTTTCAATTAACTCAGGCATAGTTAATCCACAAATTAAAGAAATAAATTATGAGACAACGTTTTTACCAAATATATCATCAAATTCAAAAAATTCTGTAGATATAACTAACAAACCTCTTAATAATGAGTTATTTGTCAACCCTAACATCACAAGCTTACAAAATAACACTTCAGTTAACATAGATAACGATACAAAAAAAATTTCTGTTACACCAAATGACATGTATAATAATAGTAATTATCTGGAAATAGGGAAAACAAATTTCACAGAATGCATAAATAATAGTTGTATCAATTATTCAAAACAAAATGACAAACTAATGGATTCACAAACCGAACCAAGTTCGACTACACCTTTTATTATAGAAACAAAAATATTACCTAATCAAGAATCTTCTCGTATAATTAATAAAAAAATGCCATATCCCAAAGAATATCCTGAAGAGTTTGAGACAATTCAAAATGGACCATCTTTCATAGTAACAAAAAAAACATATACCAGCATCCCAGATATAGTATATACGACTACAACAATGATTACACTGCCGACTTTAGACTTAATTTACAAAGCTGATCAAGATATTCAAAAATATTTAGCTAATATGCAATCCACAAATAATAAACCAAATAATAATTTAAGTCCACTACAAAATATATCATCTTTTAATAACACTTGAAAGTTATAACTAGTTACATTATATTAAGCGTATACATAAGTAAAATCAACTTTTTCTATGACTTTTAATTAGAAACTTTCATTTTAATAGATGTTAGTTATATTTTTATCAGTGTTTTGGTGTTTCTAATAAAAATTATGTAAAATTACATCTGAACAATGGAAATTTAAAAGTATCTCATAGGTATGACAAAATGATAATAAGTTTCAAGGGAAACTAAGACGTAATTAATTATAAATATGAAATGAAATAAAAATATCAAATATGCATTTAAATTCCTAATATCTTGAAATAAATTTATACCTAATATGAATAAAATATATTTATTTACTAAACAAATAGGTAAATACCTTTTTTATTTTTACAAAAAAAATATTCTAATGCTACCCATAGATGCCTATCGGAGATTTTAATTTAAAAATTAAATTACTCTAATATGATGGTACGGTCATAACCTTTATAGTATTTGAATTATTAAGGAACTTTTGTTTCGATAAAACATACATTTAATACATAATATAAAATTAAAATTAGATATATGTACACATAGCTATACTAACTTATAAAAGAAGCTGCAAGTACTATTCCAGATTATATGATAATATTATATTATAACCTATGGTATCAGATTTATCTTGAGATTTTATAATTATTAATTATACATTTTTTAAACCATAATCTCAATTAAATATACAGATATTTTGTTAATAAACTCCGATAAATTCTCAAAGATTCATTCAAAAAAGCCTGAATTATTTTAAAAACAAGTTTTATTAAACTTTTATAATTAGGTAAGTGGTAAAACTATATGAATTAAAAAATATATATATTGTAAGTATTTAAATTAATTAATTGCTCAAAAATGTATAAGTTATAATCTGGAAATAAATTTAATTTTAATCCATACACCAGAATAGATGGAAGCAGTGTAATGTGTATTATAAGGTATTATAAGGTAAAGATTATATATTTTACACTTGTCTAATGCTATCATGACTTTATAGGTAAGCGTACCTAATAATATAATTGGATGTTATTGTACTTTACATGATTTCATCAATTGTAAATAAAAAATGGAATAAACATGAATATTTTGAACAAAAATGTACTTTTATTTATTTATTTTTTTGACTTTTGTATATAATAATATAGCAAGTAATATAGTTTAAAAATTCTCAAATAATGGTGTCTTGGTAATAATGTCAGAGATATCAAAATGTCACTCATACAAATACTTTGAAAATTTTTAATGTATAAAAAAGTCAAAAATTTTGAATAATTACATATTTCCATAATATTTAGTCAAGATTATTACATTAAAATCAAATACATAGGTAGTATGTGGATATTTTTAATATAAGATATTAATAAGATACATCCGATATCATGCTCCAGTAGTATAATAATTTCAATTGAGAAAAACGGCTGAGTGTTCAGCCCTGAAAACTCTATTTTTTTAACTTTTCTTATGAATTATGAGAGATATAAAATTGATTTATATATTATTAGAAAGAGCTTGGCGAGTAGATACCGAATGTGAAATTATCATTATTATCTATTATTTTTTAATTAACTTTTTAACAGTTAAAAAAATTGGTCAATTTTTGATTGATTTTAATTTAATGATGCAGATAATGAAAATTTAAGATAATTTAAGGTTTTTGCCAAGATAAAATGCTGGAAGAATACTTAACTATCTTTTTGTATATAAAAAAGTAAAAATCTAAACCTAATTAATTAATTATATTACCTAATATAAAAATATTATACTAACTTAAGAAAGATATTTTATCATTTCAATACTGTGTCATACACCTAAGTAAAATGTACCTTTTAGTTAAATAATAAATAAGTATATCAAATTACCTAATACAAATAAAATGCAAACAACTTGGGCATACTTTATCAGATACAAGTTAATATAATATATTAACTTATGAAGATTATGGAATGGTTTATTTTTTTAAGTTTTATGATCTTGGATTACTTACCCTTAGCTTAAACTAGTAGTATAACTTTGTTGGTCAGAATATTGAAGTTTTCGTTAGTGGTTCATGGGTAATTGAGGATGAAAATAACTGCATGAATTAGAACAAGATAAAATTTTAAACAAAAATTAACAAATATAAATCAACACACAACGCTCGATTTTATTGAAACTATTACTAAATAAATAAATTATAATTAGTACGTATCATTGAATTCTGATGATAATGCTATTATCCTTTTGCTAAATCTAAATAATAATAAATAATTATTACCATAAACTTAATGAACAGAGAGTAAACTAGACAAACAACAACCAAAATACCAGAAAGTTGAGATAACTCACTGATTCAGGAGTTTCGAAAAATAACCGTTGTAAAATAATCAGTGTATCCAACGTGATTTCTGAATGTTGTATGATCACGGTAAGTTGTAGTTCACAGCACGGTTTAAGATAATCACAGAATTAATTTTATTCTGTGTTATAATAATCATGGAGTTTAATTATTATTTTAATTTTTAGTTATTATTAATAACTTTATCTTCTAGTCCGTGGGTAAATATACTCCATGATGATGGTTGCCCAACAATCTATGTTAACACCGTTAAAAACTGGAAATTGCAATGAAAGATATAAAGGTATATCTTATACAATATGAACATTAGAAAATTAGAATTTATCTAATTTAATATATCTTCAATCGTGATCTTATAATATAATGGTATATCTTTAATCGTACTGGAAATCAAACTGAGTCCCCTGAATATCACTTGGATAGCGTTTGAAACATGATTTGGCAAAAATTGAATGACAGTTTAAAATAAAATTTTGTTGTGAATATTTTGGTGTAATATGCGGGGATCAATAGTTTTCTAATTATATTATTTTAAATATTCAATATTTTCGGTTATTATACTAAATACTTACTAATTCAACGGTTTTCATCGCAATACTCGAATACGACAGTACCAGGTTCAAACCTTATCCGTTAAAAATATTTTTTAAATCTTTTTCAACCGTGATTGGCCAGAAGCGATACGATAAACATATTTAGTTTTAATTATATTATAGTAAATTAATATTATACTATAATAATTACAACCGCTTTATTTTTTAGATTCTGAACGTTAGTGAAGAAGCTTATGTTTTTACAATGATGTTTATTTTATTTATTTTTTTTTTTCCGCTCTGTAAACACTTTTTCGTATAGAAATACTGATCCAAAAGTTTCGATCAGTAACTTTATAGATCCCAAATCGGATCTAGTTGGTACTTTAGAGAGGTCATTT
>JAIPRM010004193.1:0-19853 GCA_025469315.1 Stegophylla sp. TES_Ste_2020 | reverse complement strand
CGAAATCGTGGTTACGAATGGTTACGAATCGGTTACTAAAGTATGGAACCAATTTAAAAGAAAATAGTTTATGTTGTGGTGCTAGCGTAACGTACCTATTCAAGGGGGGGGGAGATTTTAAACATCAAAAGGGGCGTTGTGTGAAAAAAGTTTGGGAAACACTGGTCAAAACGAATTGCATGAGTCATAGTAATAGTATTTGACGTGAGTTGAAATTACGACGAAACGAAAATTGCAGATATCAGTTCCTTTTTTTTTTTTTTTTTCTAAATTTTATACGAAGAAGCCGTTATTTCATTAAAAATAATAAAAAAAAAAAAAATCCGTTTAATAACGGAAACGGAAATATTTAACACGGTAGCGCGATAATTCGCTTCTTAAGTTAAATAATAATAAAATATGATGTTGACAAAGCCGCTTTGATCGCGTTACCATTCTCTATGTACACGTATAATAAATTATTTTAAACACCGCGCGACGCATATTTAAAGCCGTAAGCTTTCCGGGGAGAAATAATTTAAACGAAAAGGTGTCGTCAATGAGAATGGATTTTATTATTTTTATTTTCTTACACCGCAAAGTAATAATATCACGCGAAATACGATCAGGAAATGAGTTCTCTTACACCGCCCCATAATTTCGAAACGTTTGTACTTGTATAATTTTCTAAATGAATTACGACGCGGCGAAGGATATTTATGCCGGATACCCGGTTGTTGAACTTTACGAGCACCTCTTACATTCGCCCATACACCTAACGCGACGACGACGTTTCATTGTAATACAAACGCGCTTGACTGAAATTTACGGTCGCAATTTTTTATATTTTTATACATTTTATTTGTTTGCCGACCTATTGCAAAAACGTGAATTCGAAAAATTTACTGTCACAGACTGTACAACGTCACATAGCAAAATATTAAGTATCCACACAGACTTATTATATCACGTTATCAAACGAAACTTTAATAGAACGCCGAATCGCATAGTTTATAAATTATAATATTATAATATCGCATCCTTGGTACAACACTGCCATTATTAAAAAAACATGATTTTGAGATATATTGATTTGAAAATTCAAACTGCTGCCCAAGTGTTCATTTTTTAAGATTTGATTTCGCCACTTGAAAATTATTTTGATATGACACAAAACTATTTATTTTTTTTTTTTTTATTGTAAATATGAAATAAACGATTTTAATGCCTAAGAAACTAGGGTTATGGCAGTTTGAAATTTGTGAATTATAATGCAGAGCTGCTACTTTTAGATTTATGGCACTTTTAAATATTATATTTCTCTTTGTTTACACCACAATCCAAATTATGGCGATTTTGTTTTGTAATATCGCGCAATATGTCATTAGGAGTAAAAATACAAAAATGCCACAAAACGAAATGTGGTGGTTTACAATTTGTATTATGATTTTAATTGTAGGTACACAATACAATTACGTCGAACCACCATAAACCAAAATACGGCACTCATGTATTTTAAAATACGAATGTATTATTTAGAAAACTAGTGAAAATAAGAACTGAAATATTTTGGTTTATGGCAGTATTGCTTTGAGTTAGTTACTGATTTCTCATACTACAAGACCGAATCAACGACTATTATTCAAACTGATATTGTAATAGAACTTATGGCGTGCTTGCATTTTGTAGAATGAAAAAATTTCTAACAGTGGTCATAACTAAATATTCACATTTTTTTTAGTTATGACAGTCTTACACCAAGGGCGCGATATTATACATATAAATAGATATTTAAATCCAATTTATAAAATAGTAAAGGCACACATTTTACAGGCTATATAACTCTTATTTATAAAAGTCTTCTTTATTTTTATGATTATTAATAATAATTTTATCATAGTATATATATATATATATGATTATATGAAATTATTATCAGTAAATTATTAATAACGATATTATTTCAGTGATTGAATTGAAGCGGGTCGAGGCACTTCGATTTATTAGATTCTGAGTGTAGCGAAGAAGCTAATATTTTTACAATGTTGTTTATTTTTTATTTATTTATTTTTTCGGTAAACACTTTTTTGAGTGGAAATAATTGTCCAAAAGTTTCGATCAGCAACTTTTTGATTTGCCTCTAGATGGTACTTGTAAGAGGTTTTTTTTCAAAATCATCAACAGTTTTCTCAAATTTTGGGAAAAACTACAGAAAATCTAACAAAAATACTTAGAAACTATCCTTTTTTCAAAATATATATATATATAAAAAAAAAAAAAAAAAAAACATTGAAAATATATTTTTTCGCGTCAAATTTTCTTTCTTCTCCTCTCAGTTGATAGTGTGTTACAAAACTAGCCAAGTACAAAATAATTTTTTCGTAATTTCAATAAACTCTATAATTTTTAAGTAAAATTGTTTTATATCAACTGACGTTCCACTAAGAATCGTTTTATAGGAGAAACGATTTATGATTTTTTGAAAATTTAAAACATCACCAAATTTATCTGAAGAGCGAAATATAGCCTACTAAGTACGACCGGTTTTTTCGATAAGAACTATGTAGGTACTTATTAATAAACAATTTTTAGTATATGAAATATTATGATGTACAGTATAAATGAGAACTAAGCTTATTCATGAAGCTTTTTTATTTTATTTTAATTTATTTTTGAATAAGTTGTGTTCTGAAAACACGCGCATATCACAAAATTATATCTAGACGAATATATTACACCGATTATGGTCACTGGAGAAATCCGAATCAAATATTAATTACCTCCCGTGATATGATATAAATATATTGTATTTTATTTTCAAACTAAAACTCCGTCCGTATCGTCTTTCGTGTTTTATTAAAGTAGCTTGGTACAAAAATATAATGTCACTGTTTTGTGCGAACAATTCAAACTTTTATATAAAGCGTTACACCGAAGGAAAAGCATCATACCGTATGAAACAAACGAATAACGTTGAAGGAAATGTATTATCACTGAAAATCTACGGACTCTATGATTACTTTAAACGATTGTAAGCTTGGAAACTAGTTTACACACTTAGTACGTGTCTACCTACATAAACGTCATGAACTAATATCATAAACTTACTTACTGTTTTAATGTCTATATATATATATATATATATATATATATATATATTATACATCTTTGGACTTACAGAAGGTAAAAACAATCTGAAATTAAATCCTTCGGCTAGAATCAAGATTATCACTTTTTTTTTTTTTTTTACAAGAAAATGATGTTAGCATATCAGTTGTTTTGGTAAACATAAAAATCCTAAATTAATTTGTACTCTAGCATATTAAAATTATTTCAATAATTGTATTTTTTTTTTTTTACATTAAGGTGTTCGATTGTTATTGTAAAATATTCGAATGCAATTCACTGCGAAAGCGCGGGTACTTCGTGTTTACAATTTATGCACTTTCAGACGTTTGAACGTAAAATAAATAACTTTTTCTACGACAACAATCAATATTATTATTATTATTATTATTATTATTATTATTATTGAACGCAGTTATTTAAATCGTTATTCTCGGGGGTTTTGGCGTTTAAACGAACGCCAAGTACGCAAATTACATTTCGTAAGAAAATATATTTAACAAGAAATTTGCATATCCATTGTTATAGGTGAAACATTAATAAAACAATTATTATTTGTTGTACACAAATACATGCAAACGCGTAAGTGTATTGAATAAACATTTATTGCGTCAAAAACGAGAGAAACTCGTTTGAAAAAAAAGAAAAATCGTTTTAGGGTAAATGTTAAAATTTCAAATAATTACAATGTACGTTGTTTGTGAAAGAAAATCGTATATCAAAAGAAATAATGATCGGCCGTATTATATAAGAATGATATATATTTATTTTTTTTTTATTAAATCACAGAAAACAATGCGGGTCATACTTATTCGATCGAATATATAATACGTGGGAGTACAGTTTTTTTTTTTTTTTTCGTAATTTCTTACAAAAACAAGGACAACAAGTGAGTATAATAATTATGTTTAAATCGTTCCGGCGAGGGTTGAAAATAAAATCAAAAACATTTTTCCACAGTCAAATCATTCTACTCCGATAACCGCGGGGCAAAACCGCGACTGCACGCAAAAGGCCATATTCAAATATACAATCGTATACATCACAATGCATTTATTTTATTTATTTATTTTTTTCGCTTTTGCTGCTTTTCGAATCCATAATCTCGCTTTTATTATCTTCCAGCGTCTCGTCGTCGTGTCCTTTACATCCTTTCTGTCGTCTCCTTTTTTGAATGCCACGCGATATCTCACTTGAATATTCACCCTCGACAACCAGCTCACGTGGTACACACCACGACCACACTTACGGTGTCATCGTTATAATACTAGTTTAACTATAATAATAATAATAATAATAATAATATACCATGTCTGTTATAACGACTACAACAACAACGTGGACTGCAACACTGCACTGGCAACAGCAGCAGCAGAAGTATATCGTGTCGACGACGACGACGACGACGACGACGTAGGGGTAGTTTTTGGGGGGAGGGGTCGAGTGTATTTGAGAGAGAACACCGTTTCGCCGTACAACAATAATATACGAACGTTATTGCGTCGGATAGTATGGGGAATAATAATGTAACCTACAGTGTGTAGTTTCCGCGCGCGCAGAACGATATTATATACCTTCCAACGTTTGTGTGTAATAATATGTAAAATACTACTACTACTACTATTACTATTACTATTACTATTGAACACTATAATATACCTGTGTGTACGTACCGCACACCGTTATACGTCCGAAAACAAAAAAATAATAATAAAATAAATCAATATGGTTATTGAGAAAACACGAAATCCCCCTATAGCCAGCCGCCCCTTACCACAACCCATCGCTGGCTCGGCGAAAAAACCGATATTATTATAATGTTTTCGCCTAGGATGTGCGGCGAGATACGACGACGACGTATACAATATTATTACGGGCATGTCCCGTTTGCGCCAAAAAAACATTTTCAAAAAATATGTAGCCAAAAAAAAAAAAAAAAGCCGGACATACTTCGCACGATGGGTGTTTTTCCCACTATGGGTGGGATTCTCTTGACGGGTGCATTTAATTTTAAAGAAACGATAAATCATTTCTTCGATAAAACGATTCTGAACGAGGGAAGTTAATATGAAAAATTAATGAGAAAAACAAAATGTAAGAAAAATGTCCAAAATTCTTTTTTTACATTTTCCAAATTTTCCTGCGCCAAAATCTTTCTCATATGATTTTTGTCTATGTTTAAATTTTCATAAAATTCGGATCAAAAAATGATGGTTTCAGAGTAGTTTTTGTCAAATTTTGGGTAGTTTTTTCCAAAAAAAAAAAAAAGAAAATTGGAGAATTGAGAAATTCAAAAAATGACCTCTCTAAAGTATAGAGGCAAATCCAGTTTCAAAAAGTTATTAATCAAAACTTTTGGACAAGTATTTCTATAAGAAAAGTTGTGCACAGAAAAAAAAATTAAAAATTTAAAAAAAAAAAAAAAAAAGAAGAAAAAAAATAAACATCATTGTAAAAACACTAGCTTCTTCACTTCGTTCAGAATCTAAAAGGTTAATTTTTACCCATAATCCGTTCGCGCCAAATTTATCTGCTTTCTTCTAACGCTTATTATAATCATGGCTCGGATATATTATACTCACATTAAATGCACATAAAGTTATGTAAGTAGTTATAATTTAAAATTACAATGGATATTTTATTACAAGCAAAAAAGGGTAAAAAATGATTGTAGAAAATAACAGTAACTGTATCTGGCGTATGCTACATTGAAGAAACTATTGAAAATCGAAGACTTGACGAAAGAAATCCATAATGATCGAAAATTCAAAAAATATGCAGATTACTTGGTGGAAAACTACATTGGAGAACATGCTCCTCGTTTCTCCTGACATTTGGACGTTATTTTCTGCTGATCTAACTAGGAAAACCAATAATAGTAAATCATTTAATGCACAATTTTCTAAAGCCTATCCTTATGTTTTTACATTTTTAGATATTTTAATCAAAATTATCCAGACAGATGTTTATATTAAAATTAACAGTACAATATAATAAATTATTCAAAACACACCAAAAAACTAAAGTTTAATCATGATTTAAAAAAAAAAAAAAAGTTAAAAGCAATAGATATTTATAAAAATAATAAATTAATACGTTATGAATGTATTAAAATAATTACATATAAATTACAGAAAAAATAAATTGAATCTAAAATCATATTATAATTTTTCTTTTTTTTTTTTTTTTTTTTAAACTTAATTATTATAATATTACCGTAATTTATTTATTAGTACATTTTACAATTTTTTTTTTAAGATAAATCGTATTACAATATTTTATTTTAAACATGATATTGTATTTAATGATATTTTGTGTGTTTATTACACTAGCTAACATAATTTTATTTACATATTATTTTATATGAGTGTACATCCGAGTCGTGATTATAATAAGCGGCGAGAGAGAGAGAGCAGATAAATTTGACGCAAACGGGTTATAAATGAATAGAAATTTTTTGAAAATGATGATTTTTTCAAGATTATTAAATATCAGAATAAATCGGGCGAGCTGATAAATTATAATATATACTAGATACCCGCAATAAAATTAAAATTAGTTTCACACGTCACATAATTATATAAGTTATTATCGTTTATTAAATTCATTAATAAGTTGAATAAGAAGAATTTTTAATACATACAATGCCAAAAGTGAAAATATTTTCAATACTGGTCGGATCAATAGTTACATAGCCCTAATTTGGTGAAATGTATTCGTTTTAGACGGAAATATATTGTTTTGTAAAATATGTGTTACATAAGATATAAAAACGATGCACAGTTTTAAAACATAATATGAAAACGGATAAATGTATCAGTGGTATTTAGCGAATCGGCGATCCAAAAAGAAATTAAAGTACTTCCAAAAGCTTTAACCGATTTCATTTAAAATCAATATTAGAATTTATTTATTTATTTTAGATTCTGAACAAAGTGAAGGAGCTAGTGTTTTTACAATGATTTTTTTTTTCTGTGTACAACTTTTCGTATAGAAATACTTGTCCAAAAGTTTCGATCAATAATTTTTGAAACTGAATTTGCCTCTAGATTGTACTTTAGAGAGGTCATTTTTTTAATTTCTCAATTCTTCAATTTTTTTTTTTTTTTTTTGGAAAAAACTACCCAAAATTTGACAAAAACGACTCGGAAACCATCATTTTTTGATCCGAACTACATGAAAATTTAAACGTGGACAGAAAATAATATAAGAAATATTTTGGCCCAAGAAAATTTTGAAAATGTGAAAAAAAATGATTTATCGTTTCTTTTAAATTCAATACACCCGTCAAGAGAATCCCACTCGATGTGCGAAGAACACCCCGACGAGCTAAGTACACACTTTTTTTTTGTTTTGTTTTTATTACCAAGCTTTTGATTAAGTGTTACTGATTCACACACTATTTAACTAAATAAAAGTGAACATTTCTTTATTTATGTTACGACGTCAGTTTGAATATCCGTAAAAACGGTGATTAGTTGACATTCTATTTAAAGATTATACGCACGTTTTTTTTTTTTCTCTATATTTTGTTTAATAAATTTCAGAATATCGTAAAACTGATTTGATTTCAAAATAACAAATAAATAAACACAATTCACATTTACTTCCTGTAACTGCTTAAAGAAGTTTATTACTAATAATTTTAATTATTATTAAAACAATATTTCCGTGTAAAAACACCAAAATTCAAATCACACTAATTACAGAAAGATTGATGATTTATGATTTTATTGAAATAGATATGTATTAGCTTTTTTTTCGTTTTTATAAAAACATTTATTACCTCACACACACAATTATCGAGTACCCAATATTATTAAATAACATTTGTTAAATATAACCAAATCGAAAATTATTATAATATTGTTAGTTGAATAAACTATAACTAATTTGAGCTCAGCTCAAAATCATTTTTATAGAAGAAATTTATGGATTTATCGTTTCTTTAAAATGTAATACACCCACCATGAGTTTCCCACTCGAGCAGCAAACAACACCCGCCGAGGTGCTTTTTTTTAGTTGATCAACAAATATGAGAGTGTTATCCTGCTGTCATACATATACTTTTGCAAAAATGTCTTTGAAACTAGTAGTTTTAAAAATTTAATAATGATATAAATTTTTTATAAACTCATTATTTCATACCTAAAACCTACATTGTCAACTTATCAATTCATTCTTATGGTTTTTTTTTTTTTAATTTGTAATAAATTACATATTTAATGACGTATAGTCGTATAGACATAGGGAATTGTGATATTATAAATGGAAACAAATAAAATTAATAATATGATCTTAATTAACCTAAAAATTTAATCACTTGCTTCTAAGTACGCCTTTCGTAACGTTATTACTTATTCCGTAAGAAAAACTATAAATATTAAACAATTTACATTGCTTTACCGTGCAAAAAAAGTTTATGAATGCCCTTGGTCCTAGTTATAGTTATTCTGTATTAAATGATAGCAATTGGAGTGATATATTATTTCTAAAGTCTCTACAAAATAATAATTCAAGATTAATTTGGTAATCATCATTCGCTGACAATATGCATAATCTTACATACTAAATCAATGAGTTAAATTTTCTCAATAATTTTTTTTGTGAACAATGTGATACATACAATGATTTTTTGTGATACATTTAAAAAAATAAAATATGAATGTTTTTTTAAATTTTTTTATTTGTCTGTGTATACATTTCATTCATTATTTGTTTCTTGTATTTCGTGAATTTCCGCCTCGGTAACGAGTATTTATCACGAACAAGTTTTTAGAGTTTCAACGAATTTACAATGATAATTAATATCAAAAATCGATCGAGTCAATTATAAATAATTAAAAACACAGAAAAGTAGATCACACCACATTTAGCTTATTTTACAGACAGTTTTAGATTCCATAAAATAACAACCAAAACAAATTGCTGTTACCTAATTATTATACAAACTTATTTTACATTTTAATATATTATTACCCAATTAAGTTCAATATGGGTGTGCTCAAAGTAATGCATTACCAAAATGACAAAAAATACTTACATCAAAAATTGGTAAATATTACTACAAGGTACAAAATTTTTTATAATTTCGCGTAATAATCATAGAATATGTATTTATTTAACGTCCATAAACACAATATGAATATAATTAAAATATAAATAACAATTCTATTATAATAATTTCATATGACAAACACTGTAATACTATGTTTTTACAAAAGTCAACGATAACACTATAATAAAAACTAAGTTGTGACGGACTTGAAGAAATTACGGACTTGCACGTGATTGAAAATCCTAATAGTATTTGTGGTTTGCCAGTATAAACATTATTCTAATATAATTTCGTAAAAGTATAGGTAACATATTATTATATCTTATAAGCTCACTGTCTAAAAGAAATTATTATTTATTTATTCAGAAAAATTTTAACGGGCTTGAGCCCCTTAAAGATATAATTATTAAAAATATAATTGACAAATTACAAGAACAAAATCTTAAATAAATAATAACAATAAACATTAATTTTACAAGCAAAATGAAATAAATTAAAAATATTAAAAAAATTGTATACATTGTTAATACTTTTCGATATATAAATACAATATTGGACTTACAACAGTTATATACAACTGAGGTCGTGCAAAACAAAAAAAATTACAAAACACATTTTTCGAATGATTAATATTTATTTGTTATCCAAAATAAATTTGACATTAAAATATATAACTCTGTAAATAAAACACAGTCGGGCAGACTAGTGCAAAAATGTAAGAATTACCGACTAGGCCGAGTTCTCACCGAGCACTTTAATAATATAATATTTCAACAAATAAAAACCTATAATATTGCGCACACGAACGGAATATACAAATATTTCCAAGTGTTAATTTATTTTTGAGACAAGAAATTGATCTCTGCTCACTTAAACACAATACTATTTTATTTATATTGTATACGTGTTGTAATTAAATATGCATAATATATTAACTTGCGAGTGCCCTTATTATTAATAATTATATTATATTAATTAATTTAATAAGACGAACGAAATGAAATGTAAATAAATTCCGCTCTTTAACAATAGCCCACGCTCAGTGTTGCTAAGATGATATTAGTTACAAAATTCACCTAAATATAAGTAAGTATTCGGATGAAGCGGAACGAACATTTTTCCACACTTGCAAGTCATATAATAAATCATTAGTAAAATGCATATTGTGTTTTCGGTGGTGAAAATGTGCCCAGAAATATATTGCGAAGAAGGCGATTCACGTGATTTATTTCAACGGACTGGGAGGAAATGTCAGTCGAAAATAATCCACTGGGTTGTTAAAAAAAACTTCAGTCAACTCTTTGACACTTCGTCAAAAAATAGTCAAATCCTTCGACAAAAGAATTTGATTCGTTGGAATATAACAAGCGTCAGTATTTTCAACAGACTTTCTAACGTTACTTTATTCACTGCTCGACTTAAACAGAACGTAGGCGATTTCAATTTTTTTTTTTTTTTTTGTATTAACGTTTTTCAAAAAATCAAACAGGTAATCTAATTGTTTATAAAAAATCGAATTTTTTTTTTTCAAATTAAAGTAAATACAGACACACTGAAATCCGTTGGTAATGTAATATAAAGAAATGCTTCAAAATGCATTATCGAAAAAATATATTTAATTATTGGATACCTATACGGTTAATATTGATATTGTTGTGTTACCTACCAAAAATTCTACCCAATTTTTAGTTTTGATGAAATCACGAGGTACGTCACGAATAATTATTTTGCGGTCACTGTGACGTTTAAAAATAATGTTGTTATAATGAAAAGTATTTTTTAACAAACCCTTTCATTCAATGAATTCATTGTATCATACACTAAAACATCAATCACTAAAAGATATCATTAAAATAATGAAAAAAAAAAAAATCGAAAATTTATATTTACAAATAATTCTATGCTTTTCAATAAATTTCGAGTGTCTCTCTTCATCATGAATATAAAGATAAATCATAATAATATATAGAATTATAAATTATTATATATATAATATACAACTCTTTTTTTTTTTTTAACTAAATACATTTATTTTCAATGAAATTAATAATTTGTATATTTTATTTTCATTAGTATTGAATATATCCATTCTTCATAAAAATGATAAATGGTTGAAAAATATTCAGTTTATCTAAATCAATTTTCATCCTCCCACTTTTTTTTTTTTTTTTTAGTTTTTAATAAAAAGTTAATAACATTATTATTCGATGGTATTAAATTCTGGTTTGCATTAAAAATAAAAATAATTTTCATAATGCAAGAATTATATATATATAGCTAACAACGTTTTTCATACATACATACCATTTTCATTGTACATAACTTATAAAATCATACATGAGGGTTTTCACATTTTATTCGTAACAACCATAAATTTGATGAAATAACTTTTACAGAATGTAATATTAAACAAAAATTATCTTTTATTTTTGTGCGCGAACGAATTTAAATGTTAAACTCATTATTGAAAAATAATAACACGGAACAGTGATTTTCATGCGAAAATTTAATTTTGTATTAAATACGAATATCAGATGTTATATCAACTACAATAAATAACTTTTAAGTAATACAATGTGTTTTGTATACAAACTAGCTTTTTTTTAAAAAAAATACTGTTTTTAACAATAATTGTACTACTGCACTTACTACTCACTAACCAGACCAGATTGAATAAAAAATTTCAATGTTATCTTCTGTGCTTTTTAACTTGAATTTGAAAATTGTGAAATTTAGAATCTTCGTCAAATAAAAATATGGTAGTAAAAAAAATAATTATGCTTCAATCAGTTATTGAATTAATTCGGTTGATAATATTTTATTAAGATGCATATTTTTTTTTATCCAATTTAAAAATTAATAATTGATCTTAATTCGCGAAATATTAGAAACGATTTCGTGCACAGAAGAGAATATTTTACTAAATTAACAGTCAATTCAACGAGTTGTGTTCTATTATATTTTATGTCCTTTGTTCTCGTTTTTTTGTTGATTAAAAAAATAATGTAAATACTAGTAATTTTTTTTTAACAAAATGACTCATTAAATATTGTGCTTGTATATACGAAAATGTAAGTTTTTAATAATCATATTAATAATTTAAAAAATAAATAAATAAATAAAAAATTCCTTTTATTGAATTTAATATAATATACACAATACATACGAGCATAACATCAACACAATGACAATGGACAAAAACAATAAAGATAATTTATATTTTATATATTACCTGATCATCAACTACTTTATTAACTCGGAATGTCATTGATTTATTGATTACGTATCATAATATAATCATTCAATCGATTAAAATTTTTATGGTTCATATTATTTCATTTGTCTGAACAAATTACCCATATCATTGATAATATAATAACATAAATAATATCATTAAGCCGCTTTTTTTCTAAAAAAAAAAAACACCACTTGGAACCTACTCAACAATATAAAATATATATTTCATATGAAATAACTCGTGTCATTGATTACTTTGTTTCACACTACAATACACATACACTTTTTTCAAACAATTAAATGTGTACACAATATATTATTACATAAAACAGACGACTATTTCGTTTTATACTTGTTACTAATTAATACATTTTAATATATTTTGTTATACATAAAATTGTCGCGGCGATTTCGTGTTACGAGATTATATTATACAGTGATATTGACATTAGAGTGTCGGTCGAATATAATATTCATTGTTCAAAAAGGAAACATTTAAAAAAGAGAATAATATATATATTAATTGATTGCTCTCGAGTATAAAAATCAAACTACTTTTACAAAAGGTGTCAAGGTTAGGTTAATAAGATGCTGATCTTCTGTTTTGTTTTTTTTTTTTTTTTTTATATTATTATTATTTTATTTTATTCTGTGTCAAAGTTATTATCCGTAACACGATAAATACTATCAGTTCAAGGACCGAGTAAAGAAATCGTACAGAATTGATAAAGTGGAATGCACAAATTAAAATATAATCATAGTTTAAAGAAACGTACAGATATTCAACAAAAAAACGAGTGGGAAATATAAAAATCCTAGCGAGGACACCATAATACGTAAATTATATGAGTACCGAGCAGACGGTTTACATCGGATGAATTACGAAACTCACTAAAGTTTTTAATATATATAAAAAACTACTTGTTTGAATTAAACGTCCATTAATCACTCACCTGGTAAGTGTGACTCGTTGAAGTACGTTTTCTCCATCGCCTTTTTATTTTCGTTTATCCTATAACAAATAATTTATTCAGTGAAAAATATATCCATATACAGAGTGAATAAAATATTATTATTCTCTAAACCAGTGGTTCTCAACCCTGTTATGTACGACGGTGACACCCTAATTTAGATCCATAAAAATGGCGACACGCCCAATTCAATAATTGTATTTTTGAAAAAATAACTATAATTATCTATGTAAATTATTACGCCTATACGCGTGTTAACATTTTATTAAAAAAAAAAATAATAAAGCTGGATTTACTCAGCACCGTGGGTACCCTTGATGGATGTATTGAAATTAAAAAAAAAAAAAAAAAACGATAAATTATTTCTTCAATTCAAAACGATTCTGTGGAAAGCTTCAGTTTATTCGAAATGATTTTACTTGTAAGTTATATACAGTTTGTAATTATAACAAAAATTATTTATTTTTACCCATCCTGCAGTTTTATTATTCCACTATTAACTGAGAAATGGTTTTACAGTGTTTTTTAAAAATAACATCATTGTAAAAACACTAGCTTCTTCGCTCTATATCCAGAATTTAAAATTATCAATTTACGTAGCTAAAGATTTTATATATTCATAAAAAAAATTCACTTAGATATTTGTGATAATAATATGGTGTAGTGTGAACCTTTCTTTAGAGTGTATATAAGGTTTATATAGTTTAAAAACTCTAAAATATAAATAAACAATTTTTTTTTTTTTTTGTTTTGTGACCACTGCTCTAAACCATATTATACCAGATATCATGATATTATAAATTATGACGCAGCATTAGTTTTTTTATTAAAAATCAATTGAAATGTAACTGATAAAAAAATGTACCCAATAAACGTTTAGGCATAGAACGGTACATAAGATTTATGATCACAGACATATCTAGGACATAGTAAATAAACCACGTCAAATGATGTATGATTAAATTACTATGCGTACATCCACTTAACCGTTTATATATTTTTTATTTTCAATGCAGTGCTTATTCGGTTTCGTACAATGATACGAATTTAACATATAGTATTATAATACTATGCGTTTACTTTTAACTATGCTAAAACTCATGGACGAAATTAAACATAATATTTCAGAGTCTCAACAACCGTAAATACATTAAAACATAATGAGATAGTGCGTTTAAACTGTTATTATTAACCTTCGTGAATAGTGAGACCAAATAATTGAATGAACACCGGTTTTGTAGACAAGGTCAATAATATTATCCTCAAAAAAACGAGAACGAGCAAAAAGAAGAAATAAAATACGAACGATTCTATTTATTTTGAGATTTAAAACTTCCAAACGTATTTTTATTCACAAGATTTTCGCTCTGTAATTCGATCAGCTTTCAAAAAATCAAATATAACTTATTTTGTATTGTCTAAGTAGTATATTATTAGTTGAATAGGTATTCGTTATCGTTTATATTAAGTGATAAAAATTAAGTTTTTTGTCTTCCAATATTCAAAGAAATATCGGTCAATAATATCGAATCGAATGAACTCGTCGATGTCTAATTATTATTAAGTGTTCGTATCCAGAATGATTAATTGCTTCGCTACAATCAATGTATTATGCAAACAAATGAGTTTGTTTGATTAAACGATAGAGTGAAAAGGTAAAAACAATATAATATAGGTACCTTTGTATTTCAATGCTGCGGTAATTAATTACTGTTACTTAAAATAGGTATTTAATTATTTACAAAATGTACTTTCAATCGGTATCCTTACTTAATGAACAAAAAAACAGGACCTACAGAAATATAACGTCTTTAAAACAGATATACTGGAATAATTTTAGATTCTGAACGAAGTGAAGAAGCCAGTGTTTTTACAATGATGTTTATTTTATTTTTTTTTTTTCAGTGTACAACTTTTCGTATGGAAATATTTTTCCAAAAGTTTCGATGATCAATAACTTTTTGAAACCGGATTTGCCTCTAGATTGTACTTTGGAGAGGTCATTTTTTGAATTCTCAATTCTTCAATTTTTTTTTTGGAAAAAACTACCCAAAATTTGACGAAAACGACTCAGAAACCATCATTTTTTTGAATCCGAACTATATGAAAATTTAAATATAGATAGAAAATCATATAAGAAAGATTTTGGCGCAAGAAAATTTTGAAAATTTGAAAAAAAAATGTTGGACATTTTTCTAACATTTTTTTTTCTCATTTATTTTTTATATTATTAACTTCCCTTTGTTCAGAATCGTTTTATTGAAGAAATGATTTATCGTTTCTTCGAAATTAAATTCACCCGTCAAGAGAATCCGACCCGTCGTGCGAAGAACAACCATCGTGCGAAGTATGACCGGCTTTTTAATTTTTTGGCGTTGTCATTTTAGATTCTAAGCGGAGTAAAGAAACTAGAGTGTTTACAATAACGTTTATTTCTTATTTTATTTTCTATAGACACTTTTTTGTATAAAAATGCATCTTAAATAATCCACATAGCAAAATAAACTAAATATTCATTTAAGTAGTATTTTTTTTTAGTGTCATCTGCTTATGACTGAAATTTAGTAAAGTACAGTATTTTTTTTATTTTTTTCAATTGTTTTTATACAAAGTTACGAGCATTTTAAATGTCTCATAGGTACATTACATAATACAATATTATATTATTCATAACTCGCTTAAAAAAATAATAGTTAAAAAATGAGGACGCATAAAAAGTCGGAATTTATTTTACGTGGAACGATATTTTGAATGGAATTTTTATTTGGAAAATATTTTTAACGGAACTTTTTTTTTTTCTTTTGTTAATGGAAAATAATGCTAAACAGAATAATTTTAATTGAATGGACCAGGTAATATCAATATGTATATCATTTTCTGAGAAAAATAAATCAACTATAAAATGGATATAAATAAACTAGCATATTATAAAATAGCTGTGGTCAAATTTTTGGAAAAATAGTTTTTAAATTTTTCTACCGAAATAACAAATATGAAATATTTGTAGTACTCGCCCTTGTGAATCCTATATAAAAATCAAAAAAAAAAAAAAAAAAAAAAATGGAATTTGATTATCTCAGGAGATAATAATAACAATTGGTAAATATTATCACGGGTCGTTCTCCATAATATAACATTTTTTTTTTTTTCGGTTATAATAACGGTAGGTAAACAAAACATAATATTTATTACAACGAAAACTTTCAATACACTTTCCATTAATATGAAAAACTGAACTCGCAATAATAAAAAAATTCAAACAACCTTCGCACTATGCGTATCCTTTGTATTCCTTGGATGGGGTGTGCTCTTGGTGGGCGTATTGCATTTAAAGAAACGATATATTATCATTTCTTCAATAATAAATGATTTCGAGTAGAACTGCAATAATATTGTCAGTTTCATATTGAATAATATTTTTTTTTTTTTTATTTAATTACCACAGAATAATTCTAGTCTAGGTAGGTATCTTATAATTTTTTTTGAATGATCAATTTCGTATAAATCTCACGTGTCATAATAAGGAAAATTAAAACGTGCCGCTCAATTATATGAAAATAATACATCCAATGTAGAAAAACAAGTGAAGAAATTTTGGGTAAATGAAAATTTCTACCATATTAAAAATTAAATAATTTGTGGGGTTTTATTAGAAAAAAAAAAAAAGTATTTTACGTAAATAAGATCAATTTCATAGTAATTCTAACTCGAAACGGTCATAAAGATAGGAGGCTGACTTACGGTTTAAAAGAATTTTCCAGATTTATTAAACATAATATTATATAAGAGTGAGGTTGTCTTAAATTTTCAACTAAATACATTATAATATTAATAATTCGTAATAATTGTATTGAATTAAATTTTCTAAGTTAAGACAGAGGTGAATAGCAAAAAAAATTCTATATTTACCTCAAAAATAAATCAAATTCTATTGAAAATTTTTTTCCGTCTTTACTATCGAATAGTTCGAGTTTAGTATGTTCGAGTTCGAATTTTCGAACAGTATTAAACAGATTAACAGCAGATTTTTTTTCCTCGTAATGTGTCAACACTGTCAACGCTGTTTCTTTTCAAATTCTGATAATAAGTAGTGATGAATATCAATTAAATACACGTGTTAATAAGTGTGGATAAATAATATTTTTAATTTTTTTTCTGTACACATTTTTTCGCATGGTAATTACTTGTCCAAAAGGTTGGACCAGTAACTTTTTGAAATCGGATTTTTATTGATTAACAATACGATTAATATTGTTATTATTGATACGTTTTCAAATGTTTTAATTATTTTTTTTTTTAAGTTGGAAAAAGTTCGAAAGTTCGAAAATAGTTCGAATAAAATTCAGATTCGAGTTCGAACAGTTCGAGAAAAAATGATAGTACGAGTTCGAGCTCGAAAAAATTGATGTTCGACCCATCCCTAATTATAACTGAATAAATGAATAAAGTTTGATACACTATACACTACTATACAGGCCAGGAATTTCGTATGGGGGGGGGCTATTAATATGTAGTAAAATAAAATGTATTTCTTTATCTAAAAAAAAAATGTTATTTCAGTAATAATTATATTTAACACAGCATTTTTCTGTTGTTATATTATGACGTTGACGAAGTTAAGTATTTTATACTGAAGTCTGATCGGTGAATTTTTTTTTGACTTCAAAATTTTTATTTGCGCTGAGTAGGTATGTTTATAAGTTTCATATTATTATTATTTCTATTTTGGAAGAATAAATGAGTATACGTAGGATATCTTTATGGTTTTGTGAAAAAAAACTTCTAAACTAAAAATTTAAACAACGAAATAACTGAATATGATCTACAAACTGTGTTTCTTCGATGTATTTTAGTTGTCTGTTTAAATAATATAATACGAATACTTATAAATTAGTAAAAAATAAAATGTGTGATGAAACACTTGTATAATTTTATATCTAAGATTTTTTTTTTTTTTTTGGAAAAAATTACAATTTACTAATACAACATGGGTACATAGGTTAAAAACACGGTCAATGGGGAAGGCTATAGCCCCCTCAGCCTCCCCCTCCGCTGCGCCTTTGATACAGGGTTAATGTATAGACGACCGTGATTTAAAAAACCATAAATATTTTTCCAATAATTTTTCACATTTAATTTCCTCGAGTTTCCCTGAATTTCACCGACAAATTTCGAAATTCCCTGATAATTCCGGGTTTTTCAGGTGGCGTAGCAACCCCGTACATTGTATACATCTAATGTATAATAACGTTTCTTTTCTCGGATATTTTCAACGGATAATTAATTTATTATAATCTCTTATTTTCGCAGCTACTCGACCCCCGTTTCTCTCGTTCGAAACGCAACAAGGTCGTCGCCGACGGATAACCTAAAAAAAATAACCGTACACACTCTCACACAATGGGTGCCGGAGACACGGGACCGAAGCTGGGCGAGCCGTACGACCTGGACAGCATGATTTCGCCCATATACGCGTTGACCACGATCGGCGCGGGCGGCGCGGGCTGGATGGGATACAAAGCCATTCCGGTGGACGAACCCAAACCGCGATCAACCATGTTCCTGATCGACATCGGTCTCAGTCCAAAGACGTTGGACGCCATGCTACACATACTCATCATATGTCTAGTGTTGTTCATCATTATAAACTGTATGTGTAAATTCGTGTTTTTATTTTTAAAATAACGTGACTAATTGTTTTATTTTTTTTTTTTTTATTTATATATATATATTTGAACACTGTACAGACGGAATCACTCTCCTAGAATTATTGTTGTCAAGCCAAATACCGTTTTTGTTTTTTTTTCTACTCTTAATAATAGTATTATTCTATTGTACTTATTAGTTATAATAATTATTTTTATTATTGTTGTTATTATATTAGTTAGTTATTGTGATCACTACTATAATTGTACTTACGACTCTTAGTTAATTTATTGTGTGTGTGTGTGTAAACCATGACTGTGAAATGCTCTCGTTTTTTATTGTAAAAATCAAAAACAATTAAAAATTATTATTATTGTCGACGGAAATCCTGTGATCGTTTTGTGTGATCCGATCCGATTATTATAACCTCGATGTTTTTTTTTTCTTCTTCTAATTGTATTCCCCTTCTTTCCCCTCCTCCGAACCGAACGAGATGAAATATAAACACAATAAAAAAAAGCCGAACATACTTCGCACGACGGGTGATATTCTCTTGACGGGCGTATTAAATTTTAAAGAAACGATAAATCATTTCTTCAATAAAACGATTCTTAACGAGGGAAGTTAATAATATAAAAAAAAAGAAATGTTAGAAAAATGTCCAAAATTTTTTTTCACATTTTCAAAATTTTCTCGCACCAAAATCTTTTTTATAGGATTTTCTATCTATGTTTAAATTTTCATAAAATTCTGATCAAAAAATGATGGTTTTCGAGTCGTTTTTGTAAAATTTTGGGTAGTTTTTTCCAAAAAAAACATTGAAGAATTGAGAAATT
>JAIPRM010004192.1:0-23671 GCA_025469315.1 Stegophylla sp. TES_Ste_2020 | reverse complement strand
CCTTCGTTCAGAATCGTTTTACTGAAGAAATGATTTATCGTTTCTTTAAAATTTAATACGCCCGTCAAGAGAATACCACCCGTCGTGCGAAGTACACCCATCGTGCGAAGTATGTCCGGCTTTTAATCAGTATTGTTGTTTTATTATTATGAACTCCCTATCAATTCGTCCTTCACGAGTATCCTTATCTGAGGATTGCAACGTTTTGAAATAGTACACAAAGTCTTATTTTCATTTCATTTTACTTATAAATAATATACTATTAGTTACCTACCTGTGTACGAAATTATTTTTGAAATAAATTATAATATTATTTAGAGTTAAAATTACGGTTCAAATATAAGTGTTTCATTCCAAAGAATGGAACATTTTTTACACGACGCTTTTAGAGCGGAATATTGTATACAAGATTACTCGTATACAACTGGTCTGTGCTTATACATACATTTTTATTAATATCAGTTAAAACAAATTTTAATTATATAAAAGCTATAAATTTCATAAAACAAAAAACAAAAAATGTTCTAAGGCTAATACTCAATAATAAAATAAAAAAAACTTATTAGATGTATAAGAATAAAATCAATGTATAGCTATTACACTACATATTAATTCAAAAATAAATTAAAACTTAGCCAGCAGTGTAATAAAAATTTCATTGACGACCGGTTTCGATTTTAAAAATCATCATCAGGTTAAGCAAATAGTCAATAGCTAGAAAAAGATTTAAATAAGAAATACATTATTGTATTTTTTGCACAATATATACATTACTTACTGTATTTATTACTTATATTCTTTTTTATTTATTGACTATTTCTTAGCCTGATGATAATTTTTTAAATCGAAACCGTTTATTAATGAAATTTTTATAATACTCTAAGACTATGTTTGATTTTATTTATTTGTATATTTTTTCGTATTAATACAAAGTGAAATAGCTATACATTGATTTTAGGTATTTATTTATTTTATTTTATTTTTATATACCTATGCATAAAAGGTGTTCGTTTTAAATTTCAAAATACGGCGTAGTTTTTAATTTTCACGAATAATAAAATAAACATGGATTACTCTACAGTTCCGAAATTATTATCAAACATGATTTATTATTTCTTTTTCAAAATTCAACACGTCCACCAAGAGGATTCCGCCATAAGAGCGAATAATAGCCATTCAGTCCTGCTCTTTACACTATTAAAATAATTAATATAATGTGTTTTATTTGATCACAGTGTATATTCTTGTTATGTCGATTCTCGAAAAGAAACGGAAAAAGTTTTTACGTATCGAATTAGACCTATCAAGTTTTATTTGAAATTAGTAAAATATTTATATATATAATTTGAGCACTGAATAATCAAAAACAAATATAGAAATCATCGCAAATTTGTTATTTGTTTTGTAAAAATCCATACATAATGTTTGTTTTACCTTCATAGATTTTCGAAATTGTCATTTTCCATAAATTTCATAGGGTTTTTGAACTTAAAAAATTTTGAGAACATTTTAATTTACACTTATTATACTTTTCATCTCATTTCACTTTTTTTTTGCTGTAAGTATAACTTCCAGTTTCAACATAAGTAATGTTATTTGGTACACGATGAAAAATCGATTAATTTTATTTCGAGTAATTCAATATAATATTGTACTCTCATTATTTCTTTCAGACATTATTTTATTATTAAGTGTAATTACAAGAGGATTTAGGATATTTTTATCTCGATTTATCGATTTATCAACCAACGTTCGACACCCATAAAAATCTGCTGTATTATATTATTTCTATTATAATTTTTTCTCAATAATATAACAATATAATATCATAGGTGGCAACTGAGGGGTGCACGAGGGGGCAGTTGCACCCCCAAAGAATTAATAGGTAGAGCAAAGATATAATTTTGCCCCCCCCCCATAAACAATTAACTACAAAACCCGTTATTTCATTATTTCAATAATAAATAAATATTTGTAATATTTTATCTTACTATTATCAAAATGTAATTCCGATTATTAAACATAATTTATATTTCATTTTTAAAATCTAAATATTATTGAAAGTTAATCACTAAAATATTTTAAAATATGATATTTATATACACTAACATAAAGTATATATTAAAATTATAATTATTATTTACTAAAATTTTTGATTTAGAATTTTTATTTGAAAATTGAAATTATTTTCTTTAAAATCTTAATACATTTTCGGACCTATACGTATATTAAAAGAAAAAATTTTGTATCAAATTTTTATAATTGCATCGTTTGTTTATTGTAGTTGTACTCCATTTTAGTTATTTATTACAGAAAAAGTTTTTATTTAGACTTAACATGGTTACTCAATTGTTTTTTTTTAATAAAAATCTTTACTATAAAACATAATATTACTATACTGGTTATATTTTTTCTAATCTGATGAGTCCGGAAAGAATTTCCCAAAGTGAAATGGAAAAAATTTAACACAAATGGTGAAATTTAATTTTGATTTTAATTTTCATTTAATGTTTGCCCACCTTGAAATTAATGCCAAGTGCCGCCTAGCCTATGCAATACGATTTACAATTACAAAATATTATAATTACTTACTTGATCGATATTCAGTTATATATATATATCAATTACCTAACAACCACGAGTAAGGTATCAAAATAATTAAACCGAATTTTAAAAAAAAACACGAGATCAGAGAACCAAATTAATATATGTTAATTTTACATAATCGAGATGTACCTACTAACTAATATATTATTATTATAAATAAACACATAATATTTTCTCGTAATTTGTCACAGACGCACGTCGATGTAATAACAAGACGACTACTACCTGCCTAGTCGATACAAACGAATCCGTTCTATATAGAGATGCTATAAAAATTATTTAGAAAACAGGTGTCTCGCAGTAGGTGTTCAATGTTCATGGATCATGGCAATATGGCGGAAGACAATATTAATACCAAATTGACCTCGGTTAATTTCATGTTGCTCATTTGCCTTTTTCACATTTGTCCACCACACAAATCGCTATTGATTGTGCTGGGTACAGAATTAACTGATATTAAAACACGGATAACCTATTAGGCGTTAAAACTCGTCGACAGTCTCCGTTTTCTGCTCACGAATGTTTAATTAATCGTTTTTGATTACATTCGAAATATAAAAAAAAGTGTATTGAAAATCCGAACATACTTCGCACCACGATGGGTATTCTTCGCTCCACGGGTGTGGAACTCGGTGGGTGTGTGTTAAATTTTTTTAAGAAACAACATAAGTCTTTTCTTCGATAAAACGATTCTGATTTAATTTCGATTAAATAAATCACATCATTTTAAACTATATTTAAATGTATACTATGATTGACTAAATTATTAATAAAAACACTAGCTTCTTCACTTCGCTCAGAATCTAAAATCCGGTTAGGTTAGGTTAGGTTAGGTCAATTTTTCAAAATATTAAAAAAAAAAAAATTAAAATAATAATAAACATCAATGGTTTTGGTACTTAGGGTATACAATAATTATTGCGTTCAAAGTGTCAATGAAAAATGTAAAATAGGTATTAGGCATGACATTATACGCGTATATTTCCAAATCACACACAAATTTCATTCACTCTTGTACAAATAATATAAGAAGGCGCAAAAAGTTGTGCACAAATCGGTATACAACGAAATGTAAAATTTTTAGTCAATTAAATAAATTGCCAAACAGCCTAAACCAGTGGTTCCCAAATGGTGGTCCGTAGGTCGATATTAGGAGGTCCTCTGTGTCACGGCAGTGTTCGCCAGGACGAAACTTGTTATTTTTATAATTTTTTTTTTTTTTTGAGAAAATGTGTTCATAATATGACAAAAATGTGTGTTTATTATTAAAATAAATAACAAAAAAAAAGAATGTATTTCTAAGCAATACATGTATAGAAAGCAGAAACTTCCACAAGCACATTTGTATAAAAAGGGGGTCCCCGGTTCAATTTAAGTTTTAACTAGGGGTCCTTGGCACAATGCTAATTGGGAACCACTGGCCTAAACCATAGTCACTTAATGAAAGTTTTAAAAATAATTATCATAGTTCAATACAAATACATACCTTCTATTATTCAATTTTGTCAATACCCATCAAACTCGGTACTCGGTGCTCACAATACATGTACATAAATACAATAATTGTCGAATAATGTATTAAAAAATTAGAGCGTTAAATATTTGTGTAATAGTAATAACTAAAAACAATAATACGTTCGTTTAAAAGCATAATTTTTATTGATACGAATACACCACACGTAATTTATTATTATGTTATGAGTTGATTTTCAATTAGATTCATTATTGTCGAAATTTGTTTTATACTTAGGTCACTCGTAACGAAAAAGGTTTATATCGCATAAGTAGGTATTATAATATGTATACAAAGTTTTATGTTATTGAGTTTTACTACATAGATATACCCAACTTAATATATATATATATATATTTATGTAAATAATAATAAATTATTAATAATAATTATTATTAATAATATATTAATAAATAAATTAATAATAATACCAATAAATTAAATAACAAAAGAAAAATTTCTACGCATATATTTTTAAGTGCATATTATGGGATTTTTAAGTGCATAAGTTCTTGCATATTTAACGTTTTTTTTTTTTTTTCAGAACTACAAGCAGGGCCGGGGATTCCTAAGTCGACTATCACAATCAAAATTTATATTTTTTTCTACCTCTTATAAACCAATATGTTATTACACTCTATGAACCT
Source organism: Stegophylla sp. TES_Ste_2020 (assembly GCA_025469315.1). Lineage (NCBI taxonomy): Eukaryota > Metazoa > Arthropoda > Insecta > Hemiptera > Aphididae > Stegophylla > Stegophylla sp. TES_Ste_2020. The sequence continues at coordinate 18,904 of JAIPRM010004192.1, read as the reverse complement.
CTGCATACTGTCGCCATGTTTAAACTGGTAAAACTGTGGTATTGTCTATGTACAAAACCATAGGGTAACCCTGATCCAGATAGTGTTTAGATAATAGAGCAAGCCGAGGTCAATCTTGCTATAATACAAACAATCCACACGACAGCAAACCACCACACACTGTGTGAGGGAGGGGACACATTACAGACATAATTGAAGGGGTGGTCACCAGGTATACCCTGAATAACTAATATCTACATTATATACGTATATGCATTTTTACAGTTATTAATTAAGTGATTAGTAGAGAAACAAATCAAAAGAGCCGTTAACTCTAAAAAACTTAAGTTTGACAAGCAAAAAAGGTAATTTTTGGAAAATATTCTTATCCTTGGACATTTCCTGTGCCGACTACAATTACAGAGGTTCCCAAACAGCCCAAAAATGAATCAGCGTTACAATTACATTTTTAGTGGGTTGCTGATCAATTTTTAGATGTTTTTTTTTTTTTTTATTATTATTATTATTATTGTTTCGAATTCAAATTTTAATCAAACAATTATTGTTTCTCATATACATTTTATTTTTTATTCGAAATTGTATTAAACCATAAAAGGTCCACACGGTGTAAAAGAACAATAGAGTAACACTTATGACTTTGGCCAGAGACGTAACCAAAGAGGAGGCTGGCTAAGGGGGCTATAGCCCTCCCGATTGTCTGTGTTTTTAAGCTAATAATACTGTTCGCACTTAGGTCGTTAGTAAATTATAATTTTTTAAAAAAAATCTTAAGATAGAAAATTATATAAGTGTTGCATTACATTTCATTTTCACTAATTTATGGATATTTATAACACACAACTAAAATACATTGAAGAAAAACAGTCTGTAGATCACACATTCAGTAATTTCATTGTTTACATTTTTAGTTTAGTAATTTTTTCAAAAACCATAAAAATATCCTACGCTTATTTATTTCTTCGAAATAGATAATATTTTATACCGAATAAGAAATTAATAATAATACTCGGTGTAAATAATAATAAAAACAAGAACGTTGAACTATGTAGTTGAAGACGAAAAAAATTAACTGAAGAGACTTTGGTATAAAATACTTAACTCATTCAATGTCATTATAACAACAGAAAAATGCAGCGATAATTAATATAATATTATCTGAAATAGCATTTTCTTTTAGATAAAGAATAGGCACTTAAAAAAATACCTCTCCTCTATATATATAATTATAGAATAAGCAGAGAAAAGGTTATTTTAAGTAAAAAGTTCCACCGAAGAGAGCAATTGATAAACATCATTCCCTTCAAAATTTGCTGCTACAGAATCTCTACACATTTTACTGAGTTCTAATAAAAAAAAAAAAAAACAATGAGACTATATGCAATAATTTTTACAAGGCCTATACCAGGGGACAAGACTTATATTTTGTGTTTGTCATACATTACATTACATATATCTACATATGACATGACGTAATGTTTAGAGGGAAAAAAGGTTATTAGAAAGAAAAAAAAAACAATTTTGTTGATTCAACTCTGGTCCAAACCTTGAAAAAGTCCTTCATCAAAGATATCACAAAAGTTAAGATAAAAATAACACTATAATACAGACAATACTTATAAATATCACACTTCACATATAGATTCATAATAAAAGTTAAATAAGAAAAAACAAAAATTATGACATATTAAAAAATGTTTATTTTCACAATAGTACACATATGAATAAAAATGAAAGATGACAATTAAGTAACTTTTTTCAAAAAATCAATTATGAATGGAGCAACTTTTGAAGCGTCATTTAAATGTACATGATGAGAACCTTCAACTTCGATGAAATTAAAGTCATGAGTGGATTTCTTTATCGTATCTAAAATACTTTGATAAAGTGACCAATTATCACGCACCCTGCCCGGAACTGCTTTAATCATTAAGTACCGACAACGAATCTGTTTTGCAAACTCATTTACAGTGTCAAATGTTGGTAAAGCTATTCTGTTCACCTGTAAAAACATTATACTTATATTAAATTCTCTTCGGACATTTTATGTGTAAATAACTGCTTTTAGTAAGACTAGATTATAAAAATTAATTGTTCTCACTAAAACTATAAAATGTTAGTTGTTTAGAAACACTAAAAAAAAATCTTACATACATCTTACCATGGGTATTAATCGCTCCTCAACTGAGATACCCTATGGGTATGTTGAATTTAAAAGAACAAATTAATTATTTCTTTAATAAAACGATTCTAAGCAGAGCTCCAGTTAATTACACAGAACAATAATAATTATTAGTTTTACAATAATCCATATCCATTTCATTATTCATGGGATAGATCAATTTGGCTACGTTTTGAAATTTTTGTTCTTATAATTATTCAAAACTGAATAAATTGACTTAAACTAAAATTTCTTAATGTCTTGTCTATTTTTCTGAACAAAAATAGTGCTTTCTAAAACTTTGAACAACATAAAAACTTACAAATATTTTAGTATAAAATGACACTTCTATAGTGTAGAAAAATCAAAAATATATATATGCAAAATATCCTAGCAAATTTCAATCTATCAATATCTGTTACAATGATTACCATCTCACAGATATTTTAAAAGAAACCAAAATATCATAACGCATTTATAATTTATTTAATAATATTTGATAGTTACACAATATTATGTTACCTATATTAGAGTGATGAGCTGGTGTTGGTTGATTTTTGAATGAATGTAGAAACATCCAAAGCTAAACAACTTGGATTATTGAGGTGTAAATGGTGAGTACCATCATATTCCTTAAAAACAAATTCTTTCGCATTTGTTTTTATAGTCTCCAAAATTTGTGAATACACTGGCCAATTGTCTAACGATCTATACGGTTTAGCTTTGATGTTCATATACCGACATGTTATGTGACCAGCAAATTCTAGTATTACATCTAGAGATGGCAAACCCATCCAAGCTACCTGCACATGCACAAATGTATATATAGCAATTCCATTAGTATTATTGCAATATAAGCAATTTATGCAACCCTCATATCTCACACAGTACATAAAGTAGGTCACATATAGCTAGTATTGTATATAACTATATTATAAGCTAATAATTGTTTAAGTTATGATCTCGTAATAAAAATATATGTCGTATTATACAAATATAATATATCATATTAATATTTTATACATAAGCATTAAATTATAAATTAAAGTTTCAATAAATGAGTTTAAAAATTTAAAAAATTAAAGATATTTTTGTTCTATAGTTATGGTATTTATAATTGCTATTTTTCAAATCAGTTCATCAATCCATACCTATAACACTAATCTACTAAGATATATTTTCCTTAAAATATTTAATTACACATAACTACGTTATTAAGAGTAATAAAGTTATTTATTCCAATTACATAATAATATAATGAATTAAAAAATCATGAAAATATTATTAAACTAATGTTGTCAAACCCTTTGCACTATAATCTATAAATATTTCACAGATCTAGGAACATCTAAATTTCGTAATTTGCATAAATATTTGAACCATCCAAAAGAAAACCCTTGTTCTAATGTACATAAGACGAATACAAGACACATAAAAATATTAAATATTCAATTATAAAAGTTGTGTACATTGTATCAAATAGAAACCAAGCAAAATTGTTTTTAGAAATTTATCACATGCTATGAACCAGTTGCTAACCCAAAACTACTAAGAATTGAGAATCATTTCAATTGTTACTTAAAGTAACATCAAGACTCAATTCTTTTTTTTTTTTTAATTCACAGCCAATCAACACCTTTATAATGTAAGTATAAATAACAATTAAATACATATTTACCTTGAGACGTACATCTCTTGAAAACATATACTTATTTTCTTTTACAGGATACATGCCACGTTTCATAAGTATTTCACATGATTTACGAGTTAGTGTACCATTATGTCCATCCACAACTAAATCAATCATATCTGAATAACCATAAGAAGGCATTTTATCAGGTTTTAAAGCGTCAAAATAAAGAAGTCTGAAAATATTTTAATAATTAATAAGCAAATCAAATGACACCAATACTGTAGGACAGTGTTTCCCTCAACCTGGGGATCACAACCCCTTAATGGTTGCCAACTAAATTATTTTAACAATTAATTTAAAAATTAATTATTTTAACTAAATTGTTTAAGGTTGCCAACATATACATTAATACAGAACACAAAAGTAATAATATATCTATGATAAAAACAGATGAAAATATACTTTCATTGCCAAATCAGTTGTTAGATGAAATATTACAACATATTTATAAAAACATCAAAAATAAATATTAATTTTGGTTAAAACTTAAAGCTTTACAATGAGTATCCTAACTTAGTTGATTCTAGAAACACTAAAAATGTTTAGTTCATTTTTAACTACTTATTTATGTAAAATGACAGTTCCCCTCAACTATAATTCAAATTAAATTGGAAAACAGACTGCAAATTTGTTGAATGAATTCTATTAAACCAAAGATAGGCAAAATCATTTCAGATCAACAACAACGACTAACAACCAAACCATAATAATTTAAGAATAATTCTAAATATATGAATTTTTTTACATAATATGGTGTGTAAACCCAACACAGTGAAAAGGTTGAGAAACACTGCTGTAGGATAATAAATTAAAACTCACTTATCAAGATTTGGCCCAGTATTTTTAACTACGTCTTTAGGATCAAAAACTACAGGAGCTACTGTATCAATAGCAATCAACATATCTGTATCATCAGGGTATGATGCTGCATATAAAAATCCAATAGCAGCTCCTAAAGAATGACCCATAATACGAATTCTTCTCCAATTGTAATATTGTACAATTCTTCTTAAAATAGCTAGACCATCCCAGAATATATAATAAGGCAAACCCTAAAAAAAATTTCAATAATTTGTTTAGTTTTTATTAAGATTTTTGATTAATACCAATAGATAAGTATTTTGCAAAAGCATTAGGGTGATGCAGTGATCCACAGATATGGAATATAAAGTGAAACTCACTTCACATTCCACATCTACATTCCATCACCAACTAATTAACAAATGAACTACCAAGGCAACTTATATCTTGTCATTTGTCTTTCTTTTATAAGAGGCTAATTTCTTTTTTATCGTGTTTTGTATCTAGTTTTATCTTGTAATTTATAAATTAAAATTTAATCATGTATTGTTATTAATTATCATAAATCACATTACATACTAATTAAAAGAGGTAAGCCCATTTATACGTACAACAAATAAATTCAAAAATAAAAGATATAGTTTTAATTAATTAAAAATAAATTTGTTTTAATCTAACTCGAATAAACCTTAACATTTTAAAATTGAGTGTATTATTTATTTTAATACTTATAATTATTATGATAATTCGATTATAATTTTTGCTCTCATTGAACTTTTATGAATAAAACTTGAAAAAAATCATAGAAATTACCACCTAGCAAAGAAACAATTATTTTAACAAAATGAAAAAAAGATTTCTTCAATGCCATATAAAATTACAAGGAAATAGTAATTTTGAAATTTAAAAATCATATACAAATTACAGTAACACAATTTATAAAATATAATTTTTACCGAGGGAATATGAGAAGATTTTCCATGTCCTGGTAGATCTATACATAAAATAGATAAGTCTTTTGGTAGTAATTCAATCAAAGGATCAAAAGTTCCAGCATTATCTTGCCATCCATGAATTGCGATAATGGGTTGCTTGTCTCTTGGTCCCCACCATTTACCTAAAAGTATACAGTATATTCCTATTATAATCTACTAAATTTATTTACATTAATTTTTTGTATTTAGTTTTAAACATAAATGTTGTTAAAGATATCCTAACCTAGCTATTTAAGAAATTCATCATCAGTACATTTTAACATTTAATGCCTACTTTTATGCTTAATAAAATTACTTTATAATAAATTTCATACTAAATACCAATCTGAACATGTGAACTAATCTAATTTTCTATTGGAATAAACATATTTTATGAGCAAAGCCACAATTCGAAGAGCCAAAACTAAAAATTCTTTGAAGGGGTATTTTGTAGTGACTAAGGAGCCTTTCTATTCCCTAATTGCATATATATGCGTTTATGGGGCACCTAACCCAATTTGCACGGGTGAACACAAATATCTAGCTATGGCACTGCCTATTTAAAATACCATCTAGAGGCAAATTCGGTTTCAAAAAGTTACTGGTCGAGACTTTTGGACATTTATTTATAAATGAAAAAGTGTTTACAGAAAAATAAAAAATTTCCAAATTTTATTTTTCACATTTAAAAATTTTCTTGGGCTAAAATATTTCTCTTATTATTATCTATCTATGCCTAAATTTTCATAAAGTTTGGATCAAAAAATGATGGTTTCCGAGTTTTTTTTGTCAAATTTTGGGTAGTTTTTCGCGAAAGAAAAATGAGAAATTACAAAATATACCTCTCTAAAGTACCATCTAGAGATAAATCCGGTTTCAATAACTTGCTGGTCAAAACTTTTGAAGTATTTCCATACAAAGTAATCGCAAAAAAAATAATAAATATCACCGTAAAAACACTAGCTTCTTTACTTTGCTCAGAATTTAAAATTTTAAAGTTATAATAGATGTTAAATGGAGTTCTTCAATTATAAAGTTACAATTACAAAATATATATTTATGAAGTAGAAGTAAATATTTTGTAGTTTTTAAAACAAGGTTACAATAATTTTAACACTGTTATTCTCTAATAATATCCACAAACTTCAAATTAAATAAATGTTAAATAGGTCTTAAACAAATGTAATATACATCATAAATATATGGCTTACATTTTTATAATCTGTAAACACTTAACATTTCTAATAAACAAATTTAGATATGAATAAACAAATTATCTTTAATACTAACCACTTACGAAACCAAATGGCACAGGAATTTGAATTTCTTCAAAAGTAGGACTGTTATTAGATATTTCCATTTCAAACCTAAAAATAAAAAAAGATTACATTACCATTGTTTTTATATTTAATTATTCATTTTATAATCCCACAACTATGTAATGCAATATAATATATTTTAATTTTATTGTCATTATTTAGTGTAACAATTTTAATAAATTAAATTTTGAATAAAATTAAATAATTACATAATATTGTGAACTACCTATCTAATTATAATATCACAACTCAACAGATCTAAACTAAAACTTTAATTAATATAATTCGCTTACTCTAAATTTTAATAAAATTTAAATGTTTATTCAGTAAAGATCAAATCAATATTAAGGATTAATAAGCATTAAAATATTAAGACAGTATAACATAATTAATTAAATAAAACAAAGATATATGAGTTAATAATGTTACATGTAAGGTACTATAAAAACATGTAAAAAAAGGTGTGATAAACATTAAACACTTTTTTATATTATCTAATAGATACTTATGTAATATTTTTTTTTTATAATAAAAAGATTATTACAACTTCATAAATTTCATTAAAATAATAAACAAAAAATGAAATAACAAATAAAAAATTTGTAATATAGAAAATACTATTGGGAAAGTTAAATAAATCAAAATGCCAAAACTGACAGTTTAATTACTTTCATGTACCTTATAAAAATATTTAATATAGGCTAATTAAAAATATTTAACTTCATCAAATATCATTTAATTTATGTTAAAAATTTAATATTAACAATACTTAATATAGGTAGCATAAATTAATATTACTAGTTATGACGGCTATCTTGTTGTATGCGCTATACCACAAATTTCAGTCTACCAGCAGTACAGAAGCGCTCTACAACGCGATTTATATCTTTATTATCTTGATTGCTTGGTGCAGTTATAATAAAGATTTAATAGAACTCTCTTTCTCTGTGTGCTATAATCTATGTTTCTAATTTAAACTGCAAATTCATGTAAAGCCTTTTGGCTTTTCAGTTTTGCTTTTGCTCTTTCCAACTTTTGGCGAAATTAAGAAATTGGTTGCAACAAAGGTGATCTGCATTTAACTTTAGTCAACATCAAACCAAACATTGCAGCTACTCGTCAAGTTCAGAGGAGTACATTGAAGAGGTATAATGAAACATTATTCTTTATACACAAAAATTATATTTTTTTTGTAAAATTTAGTAGAATAAAGCATTTAGTATTTCCTGAAATATATGTTTTAATTTTAACTTAAAATACTGATTAATGTACTAATGAATAAAATGAATTGACTGGAAGGGGAGGAGCATTAGCAGTCATTAATTTTGATGGGGAGGCACTGCTCCAAAAAAAGCTAAGAACCACATCACTAAAATTATGCCATTTCTCACATCATTTGAGATAGGGATTTAATCACGCACTTCATATGCTAAATAACAACAGTGAATAAATGTATTCTATTAATACATTAAGTAATAATATTTTTGTATTTAATTTACAATTATCATTTAAAAATCATATATATATATATATATCTAATTTGAATCTGACTGATGTTTTTTTTTTATTAATTGTGTTTACTGTATTGACTGCAATATTATTTTAATGTATTTTTTATTAGATACCTATTTATCCCTTGAAACAAATAAATATATCAAAACCTAATAAATAATTAGGCAGGTAATAACCAAAGTAGTTTTCATAGATACAATTAGGGGGAGGGGGCTTAACCTCTCAAGCCCCCTAAAATTACTCAAAGCCTGCCCAGATTTTTGAAATATACAAAGGGTTAGTCCTTGGAGAGGGAGGGCTTGATCAATAAAATAAACATGTTAGCTCCTTAATTGTTTATCTTAGTTACACCAATAGTCATTGGTAATAACCAATATTGTGTATTACGTAAACTATTTAAATTTACATTTTGTGAAAATTACTATTATTCTATTTGAACACTTGATAAATAATAAATTGCTAAATCAAATATTTTAGAGATTATAATAAAGTTTGGTAAAAAATATACTATCAATAATACAAAAATGAAATTTCCAATACATACTAAGAAGTTCCTTATAAAATAATGAAATTTTTTCCATTTATGACTTTACTTCATTGTCATAAACATATGCTATATGATGTATGTATAAATATTTCAATAAAAAATATAATCATCTCTAGATTTTAATGACAAATTGTATGATTAAAAAAAAAATTCTATACACTGACATTGAGTGATGTATGTGTACATCATTTTTAACGAATGAAGAATAAATTTGAATACATAATGAGTCCAAGTTGTTTTCATGAAAGTATAAATTAATCAATTATAATTCCACTAATTAAAAGTTATACTTTACTTACGAAAAAAAAAATTATTTAATAAAATTATTTAATAGAATAAATAATATCACCACATATTTATGATACACAATTTTAAAATACTTTTCATTTTAAATTGAGAAAAAAAATACTGAAGAGGCTTTCAAGCATTTGTATTTTAAATTAACCTATATGTTCTTAAAAAACAAATATTTTATGATAAGCATAATAGGTATTGCTTCTTACTATTGTAAGCTAAGGTTGTCTTATTATATTTTATGATGGATTTAAAAACCATAATAAATCATTTCATAAAAAAAAAAGTAATAATAGGTAGGTACATAAATAATTATTTTTTTATTCAGGTAGAAAAGGAAATTTATTTAAATAACATTACAACTGTATCAGTCAAATACAAAATAGAATAACTAAGTCATAAAATTTATTTATATTCCCCAAATTACAAATTACAAATAATGTACAACATAGGTATATTTTCAAGAGTAATAAAAAATGACCAAAGCCATAGTTTTAATTAAATTTGAATACTAAAATATAAAAACATATTCATATATACCTAATTATTTCATTTACAAATTATAAAAATGAAATATTTCCAAATTATATAGGTATATTTAATTATAATGTAAAAAATGGATTAATAATTTAAAAAAAGTGTACACCAAAAAATTAATTAAGTAACCACTAACCCATACAATATTTACTTACATGCATATATTATTTTAAATTAAGTATTTAATGAATTTGTAGATACATAAGTATTTAAAATCAATAGAATATTATACACCTAAAGATTATAAAATATAACCCAACAAGATGAATAAATACGCTAAATACTATCAAAATGATAAAAAAAAAAATGATAAAAAGTACATAATATATTGGCGTTGAAATAATATTACAGTAATTTTCAATATTTTAATTTACAATATTACAATGTATTCTAGTCTATGTACTAGCACAAATTATAATTCATACAAGCAATCCACCTTGAATATAACCCATAAAGTATCACCACAGAATATATGAAACATATTTTCATGTAGGTACTCTATGATATCACTATGATATGGATCTCATGATTACCACCATAGACCTATAAACTCTAGGTTAGGTTAGGTAAACCTAGGTTTATAGGTCTATGATTACCACAGATATGTGACCACAGAAACTTTCAAATACTGATAAACCAGATTAGAATCCCGGTTGTTACTTCTTGCACTAATATCATGAATAATCATCATTGATCATTCTGCTTTATGGGGGAATTTAAAGACGGGTCACAGATTCAAATGTATATAAAAAGTACATATTTATTAACTTGGTAATATTTGAATATGCGTTATTTCCTATAGGTATATTTATTGAAATATTTATGAATATGTATGTGATTTAAGTGCTAAGTTCAACTATGTTTTCTAAACTTAAATTTATATTTGTGCTGTCTTCGTTTGTATTCATTGTCAATGGGTTGTATGAAGATCAAGCTGGAAAGTTTGACTGGTAAGAATCTATTATCAAATATCGACTCATTTAGTATTCCATTTATAATTTTTATCCATCATCAAGGGTTACAGTCGTGTTGTTTTATTACTCCGATTTCTCGATTAATTTATTTAATTAAAATTGTATTTAATTAATACAGGAAACAAGATTACGTTGGTGATATCAAATTTTCATCAATTGATGTTGACGTAACAACAAAACGACTATATGTAGCCACTAAGAAAAATGTTGTTGCATCTTTAGCTATAGATACTGGTAAATGATAACATAATGAATGTATAAATTGTATAGGAACATTTTTAATTTAATTTTGTTATTTAGGTGATATTATTTGGCGACAAATTTTAGAAAAGGGACCAGATGGAAGTATTGAGTTATTACACGCAACCAAATCGAAAATCATTACACTTAGTGGAATTGATGTTATTAAAGTACGGGGGTGGGATGTTAAAGATGGATATTTACATTTTGAATGGAGTAAAGAGACTAGTAATGTCTTGTATTGGTTTGTTTTTAATGGACTGCTCTACAATGTACATCTATCAAACAATTTAATTCTGGTTGACACTTATTATTTGGAAACTGGTGTCAAAGGAAAAACTACATATACTTTCCCAGCATCTGTGTTTAGTGGTTCTGATCGGTACTGAAATAAATACATTTTTAGTTTATTTATTATCATTGATAACATTATTAATATTTTCAGTTGTGCACTCTCCTCTGGCAATTTAGCTTGTTTTGATGTCACAGGAAAATTAAAAATTATGTCTTTGACAGATGCCAATAAAGATCATTTTAGTGTTGATATAAATGGAGAAGAAATTCAGGCTATTCCTGGAAGCCCAATACCTGCATTTGTTGTTACGAATAAAAATCTTGATAAATTAGTATACATTAAAGATAATAAAGTACATGTTCGATCTTTAACATCAAAAACATCTTCATTCATATATACATATATGGCTGACAGGCATATTTTATTACAAGTATCTTCACCTTCACAAGTATGTATTAATTTTACACATTTGTATTTTCTCTTTTTTTAGAATTAACCCTATTAACAGCTCTATTTCATCATTAAAATTGATTTTTCATTTGTTTCTTAAGACTTTATTCTTTTTGTTTCTTTTCTATTTTATTATCTACATATTTTTTTTAATAAAACTTCTAGGATACCATTGTAACTGAAGGATCTATATTAGAAGACTCTACTGTTATTGAAAGTCTGTCATCAAGGGAAACTAAAAGTTCTATAAAAATTGCTGAACCAAGTATTTCATCTGCATTTTGTGGACGTAGCAAAGCTAACACTGTCAACTGTGTTGCATTAGTTACAACACTTGATCAGTCATTAATGCTTCTCAAAATACCAGGTAATACATGGATACACCAAATTATTTTGTGTGTGGTATTCATTCAATTATTATGTTTAAAACTAACTAATTTAAATATACCTTTACTTAACGTTGATGGCTCAGTTACAGATGTGGTAATTGACATTTATCAAATTTCTCAATAAAGGCATTTGAAAGTTTATTTTTGCATGTACCACTATACATATTTCAAATAGTAATGTCATCTAGCAGATAAAATATAAAATAATTTCTCTAACAACATTTCCTTTATATCAGCGTTCTTAAACTTTTTTTTCCAGTGGTGCCTTTTTTTTTCACCAAATTCATTCATGGTGTCCCCAATAAGAAATTAATAATTTTTTTTTTAAAAAAAAATCTCATCACCAATTTTCATTTATAATCAATTTTAATAATTTCATTAAACGTATGTTTTTATTCTTTCTAAAAAAAAAAAAAAAGTGTACTTCGCTCGTCGGGGTGTTTTTCGCACGTCGGGTGGGATCCTCTTGACGAGTGCTCGCAGTGCACACTTTGGGAACCTTTACTTTGTATAACAAAAATTTACCTGCATAATTGTTCAGTGCACTTAACACAATTTCACCGAAAATGTCACTACATCTGCAAATTAAGCCATTAACATGCATCTTTTGCAAATTGTATTTTATGATTTTTATTTGTTTTGTTGTATTCAAATTAAGTCGGGTATTGTAATATATTAATTGATGTTCAGTATTTTACATTTTCCATTAAAATTTCAATTATTTTAATAATAAATATACATTTTTGAGGATAAAATTATTACCTATTAACAGAATTTTATTTGATATTTAGGTGTAATGAAATGGCATAGAGAAGAATCTTTATCTAGCATTATAAATGTAGAGTTGGTAGATTTACCAGTTTCCGATATTGAAGCAGCTATTGAAAAAGAATTTGGAAATAAAGAATGTAAGTATTTTTTTTTCTTTAATAAACAATAAATGACAATAATGAACACTAATGTATAAGTTATATTTAAACATATTGATTAATGTCTGTGCTCAAGCATTTTTGGATCACAGTGTATCAAGTGAGTGATGATTAATGTTATAAAGATTTATTTGTACTTGTAGTGTTGTAAAAAGTTTGAAATTGGTTTTTCAGTTTTTGTATAATTTTATTTGTTTTATTTTGTTTTAAAGTTGTTTTTGTAGTTTTGTTCTTCACACTTATATATTATTAATTTTATTAATGCCAACAATATTTACTATTTAATTGTATTTAGCTGGCGCTTTCAGTATGTTTGTTCGTCGTCTGTTTACTCAGCTACAACAGTTACGCACTCTATTTGCAACTGTTCTTGGATTAATTGAATCACCATCTGAGGTAGATGGAGCTAAAAGTAATTTAGTTCGTGATCAATTTGGCTTACATAAAATCATTGTTGCTGTAACTAGTGCAGAAAAGGTAATTGTAATTAACTAACATAAGTTTCAATTTAAACAATTTCCATTTAATTAACTTAAAATATGTTATAACTATTTGTTTAATTAGATATTTGGCATAGATAATTTAAGTGGTGAAATTTTATGGTCTGTTCTTTTGTGTGGAGTTGGAAAATTTTATGAAAACAAAGTTAATGGACTACCATTAGCTCCAATGCATTTGCAAAGAAACTCCAAACATTTATCATATTCACCAATGTGCACATTATTGTTAAAAAATGAAGTAAATTATTTTTTAATACATTTTTATTAGTTAACAAAACTTATTTTTGTTATTTCAGGATTCAGATAACACTGTACTATTTACATTTAATCCAATAACTGGTGAATCTAAAAGTATGTAAATTAATTGTTTTAAATTAATTTAAATTTTAATACTTAAAAATATTTCAGATGGTGTAAAACTACTTCCGTATAGAGTTGTACAAGCTGTTTCTCTTCCAGTTTTAAACATTGAATTTGTCCGTAGCCTAATTTTATTTGACAGTTCTAATACTCCTCATCTATATCCTGATAATGTACCATTGGCCTCAACTCCCCCTCCAGTTTATATTTTCGTCGCAAATCCTACGAATGGCCTATTTCAAGGATTTGTTGTTAATGTACCAATTTCAGGAAAGGTTAGTTGAAAATTATTCAATTTAATATTTATATTAAGATGAACTTGCATTAATTTTTTACTCTTATTCTTAGGATTTTTCTGCCAGAGAAGTTTGGAAAACACAATTTAACAGACCTACTCAAGTCATAGCAATTGGATTACGAGATGCAATGGAACATGTTCACTCTCAAGGGAGAGTTTTGAGTGACAGAAGTGTTTTATATAAATATATCAATCCAAATATGGTGGCTATTTTGACTCTAGCTCCAGACACAACCCATAAAAGTATGATATACTCATAAAAATTAATTGTTTTTATTTAACTTTCAATTTGTTTTTAATTGTTTTTAATTTTCAAGGTGTTTTAACATTGCATTTGTTGGATGCGGTTAGTGGTATAATTATTTATTCTGTTGTCCACAAAAGAGCTTCCCATCCTATTCACTTGGTGCATTCTGAAAATTGGTTATTATGTTCTTACTACAATGACAAAACTAGACGGACTGAAATAGCGTCATATGAGTTGTATGATGGCAATCAACTGTCAAACTCTACTGGTATAATATTAATTACATACAAATTTATTTTAGGCTAAATAACATAAATAGTTATCAAACTGTTTAATCTAATTAAATATGTATGTTTTAGAATTTTCTTCAGTTGGAGGTAGCTTAATTCCTCCAATAGTAGAAAAACAAGCTTACATATTTCCAGGATTTTTACAAGCTATGAAACCAACCATAACAGAGAAAGGAATTACAAGCAAACACATATTAAGTGAGTTTGTTCAAATTTTTTATTAAAATGAATAAAGTAGATAATAATATAACAAATGTTTTTATTCAGTGGCTACTACGACTGGCCATTTGTTAGAAGTGCCTTGGGCATTTTTAGACCCACGCAGACCATTGGGTGAGCCTAAAGAAGAAGGAGCAATACCATATGTCCCTGAACTTCCTATGCTATCTGAATCTATGATTAATTACAATAAAACTCTTATGCGAGTAGATGGCATAACTACGACACCGAGTAGTCTAGAGTCCACATGTTTGGTTTTTGTTTATGGATTAGGTAAATAAAAAATTGCTGTTATTGATTTTAAGATAATTGATCAACTTTAATTAAATAAAATACATAATGAATATAAATTTTTAGATCTCTTTTATACAAGAGTGGCACCTTCAAAAACGTTTGATGTACTGAAAGAAGATTTTGATTATTTAGTAATAATTATTGTTACTACTGTCCTTTTAGTAAGTGCGTATGTAACAAAAAACCTAGCCTCTCAAAAAGCATTAAAACAAGCTTGGAAGTAAATCAATACAAGCAATCAACCTCTTAATTATCAGTATAATCACAAACCTTGATATTATCAATAAAAATTTAATTAATTTTTTTCTAAATTTAAGGGTTTTTGTTTGTATATTTGTTTTTTGTGTAGAAACTAAGTTATTGTATAATATTAATGTTCAATAATAAATAAAAAAATGTGGTTTTTAAATAAATAATTCTTTGTTGAAATATTTCAACAGACTTCCATTCAAACATTCCAACTTTATTGGAACTTCCTATTCTTTAAAAAATTAAAATTGAATAGTTATTTTTAGAATTTAAAATGTTATGAAACAATAACTAAAAGAAATTGCAATATTTCATATTACCAGTAATTTATGTTTTAATCATAAATTCAAACACTTGTGAAATAATATTCACCTAGTCGATCTCATCAAACTACAGATAAAATAGCTTACGGATTATCTATTGGTAAAATTATTGGTGTTAATTTAAATTTAAAATTTGTTTTGACAAAATAATTTCAACTTAAAATGCTCATAAAACAAAAACAAAAAAAAAAAAAAAAAACAGATTAACAATATTTTAGATTTTTGGCAACCATTATAAGAATGAGTCACAGTCACAAGGTATATGTATATAGGTAAAAATATCAGATTGTTAATGTCCACATAAAATATATATAAAAAATTAACAAATACAAATTAAATCGACATGAAGCTTATTCTAATTTACTTTTAAATACTAGTCTTAATATCAAGAATTAAAAATTTTATTACATAAAAAATAAATTAAAAAAAGAGAAATTTTCAAAATGCTATACTTAACCCAATATTTTTGAAATTTATATGAAATATTCTTGCAACCATTTTTAATAGTTGGTGAAAGTTTCAAGTTTCTAGATGCATTACTTTTGAAGTAATGTTAAAAAATAATTTTCAATTTTATATAAATTCTAGTAATAGCATATTTTGCCATTTTTTTGTCAATTTTTCGACAGAATTTCCTCGTTTTTGAAAAAGTATTGTGAAATTTGAAAAATAACCTCTTTAAAGTACCTGTGTGTGATTTCAGATCTATAGTTACTGATTGAAACTTTTGGACAAGTATTTCTATACTAAAAAGTGTTCACAGATAGAGAAAAAATGTAAAAATAATTATGATTGTAAAATCATAAGCCCTTCGCTTCGCTCAGAATTTATATGTATAAGTATTTAGTCAAACTGAACCATTGAATTTTGGACTTTTTAGTATTAATTAATTGATTAATTTCAAAAACCATAGGTATAGTATAATATTGGGCTTCAGGGCTGGAAAGAATTAGTAAATTTAATCTGATTTGCTTTTTTCCATCGCTTTTTTTCCGCGATCCATATAATAATTACATAAGTATTACTATTAAATATGAGGGAATCTAGTCAGATATTTAAGGGTGAATGTGCTTTTTCGTTTTTATACTTTTACACAAATTATTTATACTATTTATTGGATGATCGATACAATTAAATTATTAATTACAATTAAAACTGATTCTAGTCCAACGAAAATCGTTAATAAAATAAAATCATATGCGAAAATATACAATGTCACGAGAAAGCACGCACCAGGCTCTGATTTACGCATGTTCAGGCGGTGCACAATCTCAGGGTCCTCAAATTTGTAGGACCCCATTCCCAGTCCATACTTCTCCACCAGAAAAAAAAATATTCTTAGTAAGATCAAGAATAAAATGTACAATAATAATATTATGGAACCATAATATATAAACTCATTTACATTTAAATGTGTCAACAGTTGGAAATTAGATGGTGGTGGAGTATAAGCAAACTAAAATTTTAGAAATAAATAACCCAAACGCTGAATTACGGTGTTTACTATGTTTGCAAACTTTTACTGCGCCGTTTAGCAGACTGTCAGAATAAAATTTCTCTTGTTAGCAAACGTTTTCAACGTTTATAACTATCGAATTTCCTCATAATTCAATTGTATTACCAATGGTAATTATTAGGATTAAGATATAGTTATGTCCACAGTCTTGGAAGAGTCTTCTAAGAAAAATTGTACATTATTACCTCTAAATGGTCCAGCTGGTAAACTGTCTTTTGAAGTTTCATTTAATCAAGAATTTCAGTGATGATATTCTAATTTATATATTACTTTGAAATCCTGAATATTGTTCAGAACTTCATTTTAATTTCAGTAATTTCTTCCACGTGATTTAGTGTATTTTCCAATAATTCTTTAACCTGATTAACTGAATTTCCAATGCAGATTTCTAAACGAGTTCTGTCTATTGGTAAAAAGCAAAATTTAAGTTTTACATAAATAAAGTTGATTTTTAAATTTGATTTTTCAAACCTTCGTGAATGTTTGTAATAGACATTTTGCATTCAGAATTGTGGGGGAAATAATTATTAAAATTATATGTTCACTATTATTTATACTAAAGTTATTTAATTTACGTTTATATGTTATTTTAATTATTGTGTCATTAGGTATTATTCAATAGATACAAGTAAGTACATGTTCATATGCCCGCGAGCTTATCGTCATTGTAATAAGGTACATTGTCGTGGTGTCTAAAAGTTCAGTCGTCCCGCGTAAGTTATAAAATACATTTAGTGTAGTTCGGTTATTTTATTTTAATGTGAAATATTAATGAATTATACTAAGTAGTAATTTTACCATAATTCCGAGTTTTTATTACTTAGTTAATTTACTTTGTTATGCCATAATTGGTGATCTCGACGTTTTTAAATACGTGATATATTAGATTCTGAACGAAGTGAAGAAGCTAGTGTTTTTACAATGATGTTTTTTTTTTCTGTGTACAACTTTTCGTATAGAAATACTTGTCCAAAGTTTCGATCAATAACTTTTTGAAACCGGATTTGCCTCTAGATTGTACTTTAAAGAGGTCATTTTTTGAATTGCTCAATTCTTCAATTTTTTTTTTGGAAAAAACTTCTCAAAATTTAACAAAAACTACTCGGAAATCATCATTTTTTGATCCAAATTTTATGAAAATTTAAACATAGATAAAAAATCACATAAGAAAGATATTGGCACAGGAAAATTTTGAAAATGTAAAAAAAAATTTTACACATTTTTCTAACATTTTTTTTTCTCATTTATTTTTTATATTATTAACTTCCCTCGTTCAGAATCGTTTTATTGAAAAAATGATTTATCGTTTCTTTAAAATTAAATACACCCATCGTGCGAATAAGTATGCCCGGCTTTTTTTTTTCTCTTCGTAAAAGGAACATTTCCCCCCCCCCCCCCCGAAATGAATAACGAAAAGAAAGAAAATGTGAGTGACGACGCAAACAGTACGAGTGCCGAATAACAAATACGACGAATTGGTTGCGAATACCTCCATT
>JAIPRM010004191.1:0-23677 GCA_025469315.1 Stegophylla sp. TES_Ste_2020 | reverse complement strand
AAAAAATGACCTCTTTAAAGTACAATCTAGAGGCAAATCCGGTTTCAAAAAGTTATTGATCGAAACTTTTGGACAAGTATTTCTATACGAAAAGTTGTACACAGAAAAAAAAAATAAAAAAAAAAAAAATAAACATCATTGTAAAAACACTAGCTTCTTCACTTCATTCAAATCTAAAATTACCTTTATAAAGTACCATCTAAGTATGATTTCGGTTCTATTGAGATACTGATCGAAACTTTTGAGCTAGTATTTCTATACGAAAAAGTGTTTCTAGAAAAAGAGAGAAAAAAATAAACATCATTGTAAAATCATAACTTTCTTCGCTCCGTTCAGAATCTAAAATTTAAAAAAAAATTATTGTAAAATCATAAGCTTCTACGCTCCCCTCAGAATCTAAAAAATTATAATAAATACCATAAAACCTAAAATCATCTAAAATAAATTAAAAATTTTTAAAAAAAACAAAAGTTATTGCATTTGTCAAATTCTTCTGATGGACCTGATGTTAAATATAATAAACATGTCTACATTATGAACATATCTGTATTATGAAAACAACTAATATAATTTAGATATGTATTGTCACAAATATATGGATGTTAAAGTCGAAGTATAATTATTATTATTAGCATAAAACCATTATTGAAATGGATATAACACTAACTGAAGCATTTTGTTTTTAATTAAATGATATGTGTTTTAAAATGTAGTTGATAAAATTAATAATATATATGTATACCTACGATAGTTATTTTGATAATATATTTATTTATGTGGCCTATTATTTTCGTTGTTTTTGAATTAGTTCATGTTTGTCAAACCTGGTTTGTTTATACACACCAGCACTAATAGCAGTATTTTATATTACACAACACCATAAAATCGCATTCCAGAATAATAATCATGAAGAAAAATACTTCAATATTAATGTTGATGTACTATATAAAATTTTCCTACTTGTTCTAAAATGCATAACCTATTATAGTTTAAATAGTTCATTCAATATTTTTTCTAAATTCTGCATTTCTGCACCGATTCCAAACTGAAAATGTGGCTCTTAACTCTTTATGTGTCAAATTGAAAATAAGTTACAGATTTAATATTTACTATTCATTGCTTTTTTTAGGTACACTGTGGATTTAAATGATTTAATTGAAAACATTTTTTTTTATAATTTTTGCAAAACTTACTATTGGTTCAATTTAAGTTTATTTTACATAAGGTATTTTTAATTAAATGTTTATACTATTTTTTTTATGATGAGCAAACAGAAAAAGTGTTAGCCAATAAAACACTTAAAGACTTCTTACATTCAAAGTACAAAGCAATAAAAATGAGATGAAATGAGAGATTGTAGGAAGCAAAACATTCTTGTAAATGACATCAGGGGCGAACAGAAAAAAATATTTTGGGAGGGATTTTTAAAAATAAAAATAAATACTGTAAATTTTTAATATGTTCATTTATTGTACTTATCAAATAATTTTCTGGTTTTCTGAGGGGGGAGAGATGGAATACCTACCCCTCTCCCCTGTGTTCATCACTGAATACCATCATTAAATAGTAATCTAATAGGAATTTTATTTTATGTCTCTTACCCTGATAATATTATAAATAAATATGGAATGAACTTTGTTACATCAAAAATTCAAAAGTCTATTGTAAATGATTTCAAGGTATTCTAACAACTGTTCAAACAGGTTTTTCTCTCTATTGGTTCACCTAATAACTATGACAAATACTCTTGACGACGCACTAAACCTAGTCAAACGAATCAACATGTATGTGTAACAGACAGTTGTCATGATAGGTATGTACAGGTAGTACATTTGCATTTTTTATTTATATAGCTTTTTGAAATAAAAGAAATTTTCCAAGTGGGAAATGTGATTAAATATTTTACATCAAAGTTAGAAAATAGTGGTAAATGACGTCTTGTAAGTATACATATTCCATTCCTACTTACAACACTAAAAAATAATTTATAAATTGTGTTTGTTAACTACACGTAAATAAAGCATAAAAATATACAAAAATTATATAAATGCGTGTTATAATAGTAAAACCTTGAGATTATTTGACAATAAATATTAAATATCATTTTTTTTCGTTTCATCATTAAACTGTTCCGATTCATGAACTCTATGTATACGAATCATATGGTATTTACCATACAATACTGAAATAAAATCTAAACCGACATATTTTGAAAATATATAAAAGACTATCAAGGAAACCCGTCATTATTTAATAAAATATACCCATATAATTTGAATGGTGTTTAAAAAAAATGTATAGTTGGCGTACATAATTATTGAATAGTGCCCAACATGTAGGTATAGTTATATTTATAGTATAGTATGAAATTAAGTTTTAATATTTTCAAAATGAAATATTTATCGTTAAACTTTTTTACTGATTAAAAAATTTAAATTAAATACGTAGTAAATAAGTACCTGCATAGTTTGCAGAATGTCGGGTTATGTTTATGGTTTGATAGAAATGTAAACAAATGATTGATTTACCACATTTTATTTTATTTATCCAATGTCAAACATGTGTTATTGAAACTCTTAACTTTCAATAACTTCCTGAATAATATATGGAGTTTTTAATTTAAAAATATTTGAACATGGGTAGAACGAATGTATATTAAGCTATCTATATTAATTTCATAGTTATACAATGCTTCATGATTCTGTCACATCAAAAGAAGATTATCTGATTAAAGATGTTTCATACAAATATGTTCTAAAAAAATATATACATTACAAAATATTTAATATAAAATATATAGGTACCTACTTAAACCATTTACGCTGAGAGTAGATCATTATAAAAAGTAGGTTATGTACCTCGTCGCTTAGTAGCTTGTCGAGTAATTTTAGTTTAGTTATTACGAAATTACCTAATTAATAATATAAATAATTATATGGCTGTATAGCATTTTTGATGGTCTGTATATTTTAATGTAGTTATTTGAAGGAACTGGCCATTATGGAGGTGAAATTTGAAGTTTACTTTTTAATGCGTAGTTTTTATTAAGTTTCTTTAATGTCATGTAAATTATTAACAGGTATCATATATTACTACAAAAAAAACATAGGATTGTTGTAAATATAATATAGGATAGATAACTTCATTATTGTCAATATTCAAATGCACGATGACAAAAATTTGTAATTTTTATCTACGTATTGTTTAGAAATTTCAACATAATAAACTATATTATTATTTAAACATAAAATATTATATAAATATGTAAAATATAATTGTTACCTATTATATTATTTGTATTTTTGTTTATTTATCTCAGTCAATACGCTCTCCGAATTAAATACTGAGGATAATATTTTTATTTTATTTATGCAAATGTTAAATACACAATACTATTAAAACATTATTTTAATTACTATTATATTTGGAATGTATTGTATGAAAATATGTTATTCTAATTCTGGAAGTATAAATATTATGTGTTTATTATACACCTACCCGTTTATAAATAAATAATAATATTAAATTATTAATAGAATAAGTACTGATAAATAAATGTTTACTATAGTAAATATGTATATAAACTAATCTTTATATATATATATATATATATATATATATATAATGATAAAATAAATATAAAGTAATGAATACATTGAAATGCTCCTATTTTAGGTGATAACTACTCCTAGTAATTCTAGTGGAGCATTAAATCCTGAAGCTCATGAATTCAAGTATAAATCACTGGTTGAAAATCCATTAAAGCCCGGAGAAGAATCAAACGAAAATAATTCGAAAAATGACAAAAAAAATAAAGGTAAATATAATTTAAAAACCACGAATAATTTCATAATTTGTAGAATTATGTAGACATATTTTTTTGTTAGTATATAAATCGTTATAAGACGCCTTACTGAACAACAGAAAAATTACTTATACACGATAAATTTGATTCATGTAGCATTTTAAATATTTTATTTGCGGTTTGTGAAAATGTAAAAGTTTGATAATGATTTATAGCTGGAGCATTATAATACTTTCGAAGTGAACGTAATTTCAGGCTGAAAATAATATCGGCATTATTGAATGCGTAAATTATTTGATTCAAAAAATTCCAGACAAACACAATGTTTTAGAAAAATAATCCCGAGGAAACTTTCACCCTGAAAATGTGATAGCAAATTGCGCACATGCGTGGGAGACTTGTGCTGTGTGTTCTCGCTGGCAATGAAAACCACTATGACGGTATGTGACGACGACAAACCGTGTATTTGATAATTAAATAAATGTAAATTGGTTTGTGAGTGTACATTTGTAATAATAATAATAATATTATGCACTTAATTAATAAACTAGTTGAAAATAAACTTTTATTACGATGTATACCTCGTATTATCGTACATCTTGGTTGAACATGAATGGAAATTACGATTTTTTTTTTTTTGTGCTTTTTATAAAGGCACACGAATTTTACTTTTGAGTAGATACCCGTTATGCCTGGTTCATCGGCATATTTCGGCATGTCGGCTCACGTTATAAATAGGTACTGTATATAATGACAGATTAATTATTAAGTATTCTTAATCTGTGATTAACCATGCAGTGGCAGTGTTGCACATCAAGACATGTGGCGACGACATCGATCGGAAGGTACGTGCAGTGGTGGATTCAGAGGATAGGCACGGGTTTTGCCCCCCTCCCCCCGACAATTGACTTTTCTTTTTTTTTATTTATACAGTTATTATACCTATATCTGGAACTATTAAGAATACACAAAGATTTTGTATCTTGCATGAAAAGAATAAATAAAACAATTATACATTATGTTGCTTCTAGAAATATAACTAGATTAAAATTTGTTTTATAATAAAAAATGTTTTACTTTAAAACTAATTTTAACATTGTACGACATATTCGATATAGATACCTAATAAATTTCTTTAGTGTTCCCTAATTTAATCATAATAAAATATTAATATTACACTTAAAATAATCGCTTATATCAATTTACCAAGCAAATATCAAAAAAATAACAATATTCAATGTATACTTCCATAAACACCACACCAATTCCTATTAAACAAAATTCTGGCTATATAAATAGTTGCCTTTATTTAGATAAAAAAAATTGCGGGGTTAGTAATGCTGTGATAGAGATAATAGACTTGGTTTATATATTAAGCAGTAATATACTTGCTCGATTAGTTATTATTTTACTCAGTAGAATTTTGGTTTTTTAGAAACTTCATCAGGAATCGGATTGGTAATGAATGATTGGGAGTAGTCACATTACACCATTTTGCTTAAATTTAAAAAGTCGAATTTAATAGAAGTAAAATAGTAAGAGGTTGAAAAAATGTGGGTGGAGGAGAACGAACTGGCGGCGACACACTTGCTGACAAGATACATCTGAATGATCCGAGTTTGGTTCAAGAAGATTATAAATTGTAAAGAATACCAAAGTTACTCAGGATACTGGAAATAAAAATATCTATAGTATATCCGTTTTTTTACGTAAGTTAACAATGGTCCTAGTGGAGCTTAAATTTTATAAGTTTTTATTTTTAACTGTTTTTATAATTCACAGTAAAACTTATTTTAAATGACCACCTACCCACCCCGAAATATTATATACTTGTATAATTTTGCCTATTTGTATAACCATAAGCATAATATTGATCAGACCACTTAATTTCAAGACAAGTCGAGGACCAGATCTTTCTATATTTGAATATGATATTTTTTATTATTTAGATAACATTATTGATAAAAAGAAAAGGTGTCTGCAGAAGAGCAATAGAAGCACATGCTCCTCCACAATTTTTTTACCAATTTCACGTTATTTCATCAAAAAACTTTACTACTAAAAATATCAAAAATATTTAATTTAAAGAATTTTATATAGCATTATAATACGAAATATATTATTATACATTTATTACATTTAAATTTGTAATGTTTCCTCTCTGACTAAATAATAGACTGACAACTAGACAACAGAGTTAAATGCTCTCAAACATGAAAAATTCTCTAAAAATCATTGATTTAAGACATCAGAATTTATTTATTTTTTTTTGACATCAGAATTTCAAAAAAATACACCAAACAGATGCCATGACTACGTTACCATAATTTATAAACTTGTATTTTTTATTGAATTTTATTATATTATTTAATTAAACGTTAAAGTAGAAATACTTCGTAATTAACATTATTTTGTTAATTAAACCCACTCATTGAAACAGCTGGAATGTTTATACCATCAGTTGTGGCGTGATAAGGTAATTTAGGAGGTCCTTGTCTCGTGACTAAATAAGTTGTGTTAGTGTGGTAATCTAGTGACTGAAGGCCTAGAACGGAGTATTTATCCCTTAATATAACACAATTAACAAATATATTAATATAGCTCATCTAGAACGCTATAACTATTCGACTACCAGAGAAATTTAACTTATAAATAATATAGTCTTATAAATAAAGGTACTTTTCATTCAAGTTAATTGTTACCTACGTTATAGATTCTACATGAATTTATTTATTTACGCTTAATTTTAAATTTTGATAGTTGAAGTTGATATAAACCCAATTTAGGTAGATTAAAATTCAAGAGAGATAGAATGTTAATGATCCTCAATTGTGAATTAAATATTTGTATAAATTACAAAAGAGCAATTGATGAGTTTACCTTAACTTCAAATTTATTAAAAGAAAGTTAATTGTTCAAAAAGCTAAAAGTACAAAAAAGTTAAAGAGCTAAAAAAGTTGATTTCATTTTTTTGTCCATATTTAAAAAAAATTAAATCGTTTTATTTATTATACTTAAAATATTTTGTGTGATATGGATTATGATTACATCTTGTTTGTTACGATTTTTAAGTAAAGGATGTTTTAGATTCTGAACGAAATGAAGAAGCTAGTGTTTTTACAATGATGTTTATTTATTATTATTTTTTTTTCTATATACAACTTTTCGTATGGAAATACTTGTCCAAAAGTTTCGATCAATAACTTTTTGAAACCGGATTTGCCTCTAAATTGTACTTTAGAGAGGTCATTTTTTGAATTTCTCAATTCTTCAATTTTTTTTTTTTGGAAAAAACTATCCAAAATTTGACAAAAAATTTTTTAAAAAATTTTACACATTTTTTTTTCTCATTTATTTTTTATATTATTAACTTCCCTCGTTCAGAATTGTGTTATTGAAGAAATGATTTATCGTTTCTTTAAAATTAAATACACCCGTCAAGAGAATCCTACCCGTCGTGCGAAGAACACCCATCGTGCGAAATATGTCCGGCTTTTTTTAATATAAATTTTAGTTCAGACAGTTTAACTCAAAAATTAAATATCAAAAGTGGTTAAATTTTGTTTGAAAATTTTCTGTCTATATTACAATATTGTTGATAATGAGAGAAAAATCCACGTCTCTGGTATTATTGGTTTTGGAGTTACGACTAAATTACAGAGAACGATTTCATTGAATTCATTTTTGGCATATTTGACCATTTAAGCTCAAATTTGAACGAGCTATTACAAAAAAATTTTTGGTAAAAAAAAGTGTTTACTGAAGAACAAAATAAAAAAGCCGGACATACTTCGCACGACGGGTGGTATTCTCTTGACGGGCGTATTAAATTTTAAAGAAACGATAAATTATTTCTTCAGTAAAACGATTCTGAACGAAGGAAGTTAATAATATAAGAAAAAAAAAATTTCGAAAAATGTCCAACATCATTGTAAAAACACTGGCTTCTTCACTTCATTCAGAATCTAAAAAAAAATAAGAAAAATTAAACATGATTATGAAATTTAAAATCAAAATTAAAAAAAAAGTATAAATACCTACTTGTAAATAACTGCATAATAGACAAGTAAACAGACAATTAACAATTTAATATCTATATGTGATAATGGATAAAATACTATAAAAACAAAAATAAGGATGAAAATTATTGTTTATTATGCTGTTTATTCTACGAAATAATATGCATCGACATTTTAAATGTTTAAAATGAAAATTCAAGGGATGCATTTGTATACCCTTGCATCCCGAAAATGACGCCCCTGACTGATATACCACACATTGAATTTAAATATTAAATTAAAAATAATTTTGTTACATACCTACAGCATTAACGGAAAACGAAAATTGATTTTTCATATATTTCCCTACACCTAATGAGTATTCCATAAATAATTTCAAATTACAATAAAGTATAAACATCATAATAAAA
Organism: Stegophylla sp. TES_Ste_2020; assembly: GCA_025469315.1. Lineage (NCBI taxonomy): Eukaryota > Metazoa > Arthropoda > Insecta > Hemiptera > Aphididae > Stegophylla > Stegophylla sp. TES_Ste_2020. Next base: position 15,443 of record JAIPRM010004191.1, on the reverse strand, counting down.
TAAATTTAAACGGCTCTAATTATCGTAAATCAATATTAATTCACAATAATATATTTTGTGCAAATGTTTATCGTGTCCCTTCTGATCAGACACCGTTAAAAAAGTGCAAAAAAAAAAAATTTTACCGGGTAAGGTTTAAACCCGGTACTCGTATCCGAGTAATATGAACTAACCGCTAGACTACAAAAATACAGCGTATAAAACCGTTGAAATAGTAGGTATTTAATGTAATAACCGAAAATAATGAATTTTAAAAATCGAATAAGTAGAAAACTATTGATCCGCGCAGATTTCATTTCGCACCAGCGTACTCAGCTTTAAAAAATACATTAGATGGCAATAAAACATTATCAACCTTTTTGAGTGTTCGTAAACTAGAAATATATCCTAATACATATTTGTCTGTACTTTCTCCGGTTTTTTTTTTCTATCAAACCCTTATAAAATGTTTAATTATTTGTCTGTTAGAAATTTTATTACACCAAATATTTGCAATAAAATTCTCCACCTATGTACCAAGTTTCAAAGAGGTTGGTTGAACTAATTTTCTTTTATGTACGTTAAAGTGTGTAATTTTAGGTAAAACTTATGAATTTCGTCAAAATTCTAAATTCAAACGGTTATAGAGAAAAAAGGTAACTTACGATCTTCGAGATTTTTTCAGGTCAATTAGACGTATATGTGAGTGACATCATATTAAATTTCCAAGTCTTAATATTAAGAATTAAAAATTGTATTACATAAAAACTAACAAAAAAAACGAGAAATCTCCAATATTTTTAAAACGCTATACTTAACTCAAAATTGATCAAATGTTTTTGAAATTTTAGTTTAGACGATAATTGTAAATTTAAACGATTTGAGGGCTTGAGGGTGAATTTTTTCTTAACAACATAAAATTTGTTGTTCATATCTATTTCATCAAATCTTCGGGGGCTAAACCTCTCTCTACTTGCGCCTATAATACTCTACCACAGGGCACCACAGTCATTGCCGAACGTTGTAGACGCCGCCGGAGATCATCTGAAATCAATTCGTCGGCCCGTGTGCCTAATAATAAGTAATATTTATTAAAAACGCGGCCTGGCGCATGGTCGTGTTTAGTAGTCGCCGCGGTTTACGCATAGGCCATAGCCGATAAATATTATGTTTACACGTAGTCGTGTGTGTTGTAGTGCAGTGCAGTAACGCAGGCCTGCAGTCTGTTGTACACATATTCAGCCGGCAGTTTCCCCCACGACAAAAATACAGTGATTATGACCCGCGAGTGATAGCAGCCGCCGATACCGCGGACCGCGCCGCCGCAGATTGACAGTGTGGCGGTGGTGCGCCAGCGTAAACGGCAAACGAGCGGGACTACTAACTGGAACGACGGTTCACGAACGGAGGGGATGGTCGAGAGCGCACAGATGTCGCCACGGTCGTTGCGGCAAGGGGCTATTTTCTCTTCCACGGCCACCGTGCACTGTGGCATGTGTTCGTGTTGTCGTCCATTTTGCAAGGCTTTTTTTAATGGTAACAGGCACACGCGCACACACACACACACACACACACACACGAATGATATCCTATTAAATACGTTGACCGTTCAGTTTTTTTTTTTTTTTTACCCATTTGTCCTGGGTTTTTTTTTCGCCATTCATTTACCATCAGCCCGGCCTCTGAAATTCCCGTACGCGTTTTTGGGCACACGGCTCTGGCGAGTCGTTCAGCGAACTGGGCACGTTGACGCGAGCCGCGCAGCCGTAAGTAAAAGCAAAGAGAAAAAAAAATTCCCCGTCCGATTCGTGCAGTGTGTTTGTGATAGTCGTTGTCGTCGTGTGTAGCGCGTCTGTACGGATGTGTGCGCTTGTAAGTGTGTGCGCGCTTGTAAGTGTATGTGTGCTAGCCGCCGTCTAGTCATATAAGGCTACCCATTGGAATTTGGCTTGTGTGCACATGGTTTTCGGTGAATAACTTCAGGTAAACTTGTTGAAAAAAAAACCGTCGTATCTACCGTCCGTAGTACGTGTGCTATAGTAAAATATGTGCGTCGTAGCTCCGTAGCTGAACCGCAGTGAAAACCCGTCGGTAAAAACACGTAAATTCGTTTAGTTTTACAATTTTATATTTTTGATTTTTTTTAAATGTTCCTACGCAAGGAGGCGACTGAAACAGGTAAGCAGCAATCGCGTCTCATCTCTGGCTAATAATTCTTTATTTTCGGGGGTTACCCCCGTCTGTTAAGAACGTGACATTTCTCAGGGTATATGCGCGTTACGGGATTTTAATGTTAGTTATATTATGTGAGCGGCAAACTCTTAAATATTGTAATCAAATCGGTCGCCATTGGTATTCAATAGGACTGTATATTATGTGATAGGCGTACTGTTCGCGTGTATAGGTTAACTCGAGAAGTCGTACTCGCTGATAACCTACAAAAATATACGTGTGTGTATATGTGTGCGTGTATATGCCACACCGAGATGTTTTTACGATCCCGATTTTCGACTACGATTATTGCCAGTCGCCTTTTATACGTTTTAACCGTGTCCAGGTGTGTGCGTGTTTGTTGTGCAATATTTTACTGATGTCCTCGGGTAGGTAGGTATTCCCCTTGCTATAGCAATGGGGTATTGATATCATTATCACCAATCGTTATTAATTTGATTTAATTTCATCCTCTTAACCGCCACTAAATTAGTTTTTTCCTAAAAGGGTTCCCTTACAGTTTTTTCTTTCGTGTGCTCAGGCACTCTGCAGATTCATTCTGTATCCACTCATAAACAGGATTCAATTCATGACTCGTAAATATCCATGATCGGTCCACGCCCTGAGTGCGATATTTCCTTTCGTTTCGAATTGACACTTATAACTTTCATCTGATTTACAGTGGAAAATAATACTTTGGTGTCTGTACATTTTTATTCGTATAAGTTTTTGAAATTTGATGAACACAATTTTAGTTGATGTTATTATAGTTCTATGCTCGTTAAATTTAGTTTTAATTTGTTTATTTTCAATTGGTAATTTTTTTTATAGAGTTATAGATTGTAAAATTCTCTGAATAAATTGAGTTTTACTTTCCTTTATTATTCATACGATCTAAAATTAATTGAATGCTCAATACTATTGGGTTTATTTTGAAATCAGTTATTTTGATATTCTGCTTGAATTTATCTTGTATAGGTGGGTTGGATTCACTCGCCATTTTATGCTTTTATTCCTTATTGAGATTATTAACTTCAATTTTAGAACAGTTGAAATTTCATTCAGTTTTATTAAGATTTAAATTAACAATGTATAGTAAAGATGCAATTACCTACCATTATAAAAAAGTCTGGATACCAAACACTTCTTAAACATTATTTTTATAATTTAATTTGATTAACTTGCAATAGGTAAAATAGTTAGGTACCTAGGTACACAATTTTCTTTTCAATATTTGTATAGCTGACTACAATAAAAAGACATTAAAATTGATTTATCACTAAAATAAAACAAATATACCTAAATATATTTGTATTTTCATTATTTGTTCCCTATGAGCTATGACTAGGTACCTATATTATTAATTGAGCTAATAAACTGATTTTTAAAGTTTCCTGTTGTCAGTAAACATACTATGAGAATGGTTACTGTAAGAGTAAATGGGTTACTGTTAATCAGCTCACCAAAAAACACCTATTAATATACCAGTGAATAAAATACTTGTTCATACCTACATTTCTTAAATATATTCATCATGTTCATCTTGGTATTGGTTTATTATTTTAATTTTTTTTTCTATTTACCTACTTAGGTATACTTTTTATGAATGTTAATTAATATGAACCAAATCTATTATTTCAAATACCAAGGTATTTAGTTTATACCGAGGTTTATACTTAAATATAAATTTAATATGATATACCTATATTTATTATTATTATTATTATGTATATATATATATTATGTATGTATGGCAGAAATTAGTTACATATCTATTCACATCTATTCAAATCTTCATTAGTGTAGTTTTTTCTGTTATCTCGTCTATCATCAAATGTCATGGACTACCCAGTATTATCAATTCTTTTATCATGGCTACCAATATGGATTTTTAGTATTTTTTTCAATATTCTACTCTAATGTGCGGTCTACAAGTGTTGGTTAGTTCACCTGGTATTTGGTCAGTCGCTACGATCGTCGATGACTCTGCTTTTCCCCACACATCATAAATATCCTTCGGCTTGCTGTGCAGCATGTAGACTTTTCAGCTTGATAATCAACTTGCTTTATGAAGTGGGTAGGACCAAACTGTCTACTTTGTACTGAAAGTCGATTATCAAGCTGTAATGTCCTAACATTGCACAGCTAGCCAAGGGGTAATTTTAATATGTGGAGTAGGTGGTGGTATGAAGCGTAGGTGTCGACGAGCATAACTATTTGACCTAACACCCGGTGAACTAACCTATGCTTATAGACCACATATCGAAATAATTTAATTGTGATTGGCTGGTAGTCGTTAGAGATGAGCTAAACAGGTCATTGCAATGATTCGGTTCATTCAAAAGATCCGTTCGTATTCGTTTCAATTATTTATACACAAGCTTTATAGATGGCTTTTGAATCATGATTCATTGGGATTTTAATACCAGTTCAGATATTTGGTTCAATTTACATTATGAACGTTTGTTTCGTGAAGTGCGATCCCTGATCCAAATATGCAGTGCTACCATGAACGAAATCAATTTGTTTTTGTGAATAACCATACATTTGTGTTCTGGATCAAATTGTTTGTAATATTGGGTCAGTTCAAAGGACAAGTTTGTTTGCGATCAACACATCTCTAGTAGTTAAGACCCCAGATAATATATATATTATATAATATATCCTATAGGTTATGCAATCAAATTGATCCCCTGATAAATTAAGTATCCTAATTAACAAAAATCCATGTTCCTAAACATATTTTATTTAGGTAGGTACCTACCTAAAATAATCTTATTTCATTTATTTTTTAATATTCAAGTTCATTTAATTTCAAATCATAAATAAAGTTTTGAATGTTAATTAGGGACTTTTTTAGTTATTCAAATTCTGTACAATTGTTTAAATATTTTCATCCGGGCAGATTAATCATTGTTATATACATCATATTTATAAATTTATTTACTCTGATATTTACTTATTAATTTAGTTATTGGATTATAATTTTTCAAAATAATTTAATTTTACCCATAGCCTTTAAAGATTATCTCTTTTAAAATTGATAAGTTTGTACATGGTTTATGTCTAAATTTGTTTTTATTATTTATTTATTACTTGCCAAGTAATTACAAAGTACTTAATATCTATAAGAAAAAAATTTCCCTTTCGAAATAAAACATTTTAGTTCTAAATAATAACAAAAAATATAATTTAATGTTAAATGGTTCCGAACATGTTAGGTATCTATTAATCTAAAGATTATGATTATGTGATTGTTAAGTAGTCATAGATGTAGGTTCATAACTGTTAACTGTTTGGGTTATTATTTTATTATATTTTGTTCATTTAAAGTAGGTACCTAAATTATTGATAACCAGCTACTAGACATTCATTGACATGGGGTTAGGAATTAGACATAAATGGTTTAATAAATTTGGTATTTCTTTTCTGCATCCTTTAAAATAAATTAACAATTAAATAAAAATATTGGACCACTGACTTGTAAGATTTATATGAGTATGATAAATACTTGGATTAATTAAATTGATTTTGCATTTAACTATGTATAGGAACAGGTTAGGTAAATTTAATGTAGTATTATCATATATCTATTATAGATTGTATAGATAGCCCACAAAACATAGAAATGTTTAATTAGAAATCTGCTTATGCTAGTGTTTTTGCATTATTTCTAACGCGTTAACACTAGGCAAGACCCATTTGTCCAATTCCAATGAAAAATATTAATAGGTACATACAGTGAGTTATCTGATTTTAGATTTATAACCATTGATATTATTTTAAGTAGGTAATTAGATATTTATAATGAAAGCGAGAAGTAAAATTTTATTGTGGCCAAATAGCTCATATTTTATATTCTTATAAGTGACTTGTTAATTCCTGAAATATTATTAATAACTTCTATATATTTGTATCACAAGTAATTAATAATATCAATTATGTTAACAGGGTATATGTATATGAATGGGGACGTTGGAAAAATAACAACTGGGGCACATTATAGTCCCCCTGAACCACTTACTGTTTCTACTGCCACGAACACTTCTTACAGGTACCTATATAAAAAAATATTTAATTTTATAAACACCTGTAATTTAAGTATTTATTAGTGCACATTATTAGAACCTAATGATAATAAATTGTTCATTATGGTGTCGAAATGTTGCCAAAGTATTTTAATCTTATGCAATTACTTATGTAAAAATATCTAATTTACTTTTGTAATTGGGTAAGGAACAAATTTTTTATATGATTATTATTTATATAAACTGGAAATTCTAATGTATTAGACTATTTTTATTAAATTTAAATATTGATTCAATGCAAGTAATTAGAACTTAATGATAATGAACCATTTTTCATTATGGTGTCGAATCTATGCTAGGTATAATATAACATTCATTATTCATGTCAAATATATTTGTACTTAATATTTCACTTTTATAATTTGTAGAAGTACATCTTTTAAATTCTGAATGAAGTGATGGAGCTAGTGTTTTTACTATGATGTTCATTATTTTTTTTTTCTGTTAATACTTTTTGGTATAGAAATATTTGTTCTAAAGTCTTGATCAGCAACTTTTTGTAACAAATTTGCCTCTGGTTAGTGTTTTAGAAAGATAATTTTTCGAATTCCTCATTTTTTTTTTTTTTTTGACAAGAAAGACTCTGAAAGCATAATTTTTTGATCCACAATTATGAACATTTTAACATACTAGTCAATATTATGAAAAATATTTTGGCATAAGAAAATTTTAAAAATGTGATAGAAAAATTTGTAAGTAAATTTTTTTCCTCATTATTTATTTAATAGATAAATAAAAGTAAAGTATAGACAAGAATCCCAGACATACTTTGCATCATGGGTATTCTTTGCTCTTTGAGTGGGTGTGTGAAAATGATGAATATTATTGTTCTTTATATTCTTAAATTATTTGTTCAGAATCTTTTTATTGAAGAAATTATTTAATATTATTCTTTAAAATTCTACACACCTACCTGCAAGATTTTCTGACCTGAAGAGCAAAGAATGGTATGAAGTATGTCCGGCTGTCTTGTCTATACTTTACTTTATTTAGTAAAGATAAATAAAATCTTTACTTTACTTTAATATTTTAAATGTGAGTTGTAAACAATGGAATAAAGATTTGATAATATTGAAATGAATATTAATTGTATGCATACCATTGGATATTTATCTACTGTTATGTATAAATATATAGTGTTAATATATTATATTATTTATATATTGTTCATTGATTACATATTTTTTTCATGTGATTATTAGGTTGGTATTATCTAATGACAGTCAAAGAATAAAATTGTGTATTTCATTGTGTTATTTTTTTTCTATGACAGTATCTATAGTATTGACAAAGGCATGTCTGCTTTATCATTAATTGAATGGTAAACTAATTTTTAAACTTAATGTTCATTGTGTTTATTTATCTATGTTTAAGAAGTAGTAAATATTGGTGTTTATATATTTTAGATTCTGAACAAAGTGAAAAAGCTAGTGTTTTTACAATGATGTTTATTTTTTTTTCTATATACACTTTTGAATAGATCTACTTGTCCAAAAGTTTCGATCAGTAATTTTGAAACCAGATTTGCTTCTATTTGGTATTTTAGAGAGGTCATTTTTTGAATTTCTCAATTCTTCATTTTTTTTTTTTTTTTTTTTTTTTGAAAAAAATACCCAAAATTTGACAAAAAAAGACTCCTAAACCATCATTTTTTGATCCGAACTTTGTGAAAATTTAAACATAGATAGACAATAATTCGAGAAATATTTTGGTGCAAGATAATTTTGAAAATGTGAAAAAAAAATTTGGATATTTTTCCAACATTTTATTTCTCATAATTTTTTTTCCTTTATTAGATAAAAAAAAAAAATAAAGTAAAGGCAAGAAAGTTAGACATACTTTGCGCCATCGATATTCTTCACTCTTCGGGTCAGATACTCTTGGTAAGTGTGTTGGAAAATCAACTATTATTGTTCTTTATATTATTATCTTCTTTCACTCAGAATCGTCTTATTGAAGAAATGATTTATTGTTTCTTTAAAATTTCACAAACCTACCAAGAGTGTCTGACCCAAAGAGCGAAGAATATCCGTGATGCGAAGTATGTCTGGCTTTCTTGCCTTTACATTTTTACATTGATATAATATGTTTGAAAAAGATACTTAACATAAAGAATTTAATTTAAAGAGTAGTCATTTGTAGAATAGGAAAAATGTAAATTTTAAGTATTTTGTGTCAGTATCATAAAGATATATAAATCAAATCCATTTTTCTATTTTTATTTTGCAATTTAACTTATTAACTTGGGTTTATAAAAATATTGGTCAATGTTAGCAAAATAATAATAATAAACGATGGTTGTTTTGGCATACTTTTGTATACACTGACTTGTCCAAAAAATTTGATCAATATCTCTAAAGATAGTAATTAAAATAGCATCCTATGGTACTTCAGAGAGCTAATTTTTCAAATTTCCCAATATCTTTTCCAAAAATGAGGAAAATGTGTAAATAAATCGTCAATGAAACAATAAAATAAGCTATACCAAGAATTTTCATAAAATTTAAAATTATTTTTTAACATAATTTCAAAATAACAGAGCTAGAAACATAAAACTTTCACCAATTACTAAAAATATTTACGAGAATACTTCATTAAAATTTTTAATAACATTTGATCAATTTTGAATTAAGTAACTATAGTATTTTCAAAATATTGGAAATTTCTTGTGTTTTGTAATTTTTTATTTCATACTTTTTTTAATTTTTGATATTAAGACTTGAAAATCAAATACTACCTCATTCACATATATATCTAATTGACCTAAAAAATAACGAATATTGTAAATCAACTTTTTTCTTAACTGTTAGAAGTTGGCATTTCTGCAGATTTAGTTTAACCTAAAATGACACAATTTATTTAACGTACATTAAAGAATATTTGTTAAACTGATCTGTGTGAAACTAAGTACCTAGGTGAAGAATTTCATTGTGAATATTTTGGTGCAATAAATTTTTTTACAAGAATTTGATTGAAAAAAAAAATGAGAGAGTACAGATAAATATTAGGATATATTTCTATTTTAAGAAGGTTGATAATATTTTATCACCATCTTATGTATTTTTCGACGCTTAATACGATGGTGTGAATTAAAAATACAAGTGCATCAATAATTTTCTATTTATTCTATTTTGAAAATTCAATATTTTTGGTTAGTATATTAAATACCTACTATTTCAACAGTTTTCAACTTTGTTTATGTGATATACTGGTTAAGGTGTCAGATTTAAATGCAACGGTGCCAGGTTCAAACCATACCCTGTATAATTTTTTTGCACTTTTTTCATCTGTAACTGACTAGTGGTGACAAGATTGTACTTAATACTAGAATTATATTATAGCAAATTAATGTTGATTTACGATAATTCGAGCCGCTTTATTATTTTACTATGATGTTTATTTTTTTATTGTTATTTGAAATTATTTATCGAATATTCATTAGTAGGTGTAAGGCCATATATGAAAAATTAATTTTTATTTTTTGTAAATGTCGTATGTAATGAAATAATTTTTAGTTAAACATTTAAGTTCAATGTGTGTATATCAGTTTAAATTGTAAAATCAGTTTGCAATCACATCAATTTTGTTTTTCTAGTCAAATTTCGGTCAGTTGGTGATACAAGTACTTATTATTACATAACTTATACAAATTTGATCATTAAGAGGACGTCACACTCTCATATGTTGTCTCCATCTTACCAACATACAACATAGCAAATTTGTATACAGTAAAATCCATTTAATGTTGTTAGTTTTAGTATTACAGTAAATTTACCTACTATCAAACTTTAGGTGAGAACATTATCTAGAGCATCTCATAGGATTTTATTGAAATTATCATTTTAAAGTGAGTTATAATTACTTGAAAGTCTTAATATTTCACATAGCTATAAGTCACTTTAAAATGAAAATTTCAACAAAATCCTATGAGATGCCCTAGTTAATGTTCTCACCTTTAAGTTTGATAATAGGTAAATTTACTGTAATACTAAAGTTAACAACATTAAATAGATTCTGCTGTACGGAAATTTGCTATGTTGTACGTTGGTAAGACGAAGACAATACATGCAGGTGTGACGTCCTCTTGACTCAAATAATAAAATGGACATGGTTTATTCTGTTATTAAATAACATTTGTTAAACATACTGACAATTACTATTTACTATTGTGTATTAACTGAAGCTATGCTCAGAATAGTTTTATTGAAGAAATGATAAATTGTTTCTTTAAAATTTAACACACCCACCAAAAGTATCCCACCTATTGTGTAAAGAATACCCATGGTGCGAAGTATGTCCTGTTTTATTTTATTTTCTATTCACCCCTAATAAAATAATATTACAATTGTCCATTATTGTAGTTATTACATCTATTATTTTTCCAATGTTTTATGGATAAACTTATAATCTAACATTTTGAAGTGTGTATTTATTATGATAAAATATTTATTTAGGGTTTTCACTTTAAATTAATTAAACAAAACTATGGTGAGCCTGATGATATTGTATGGTAAGAATGTTGGGCTATGAAAAAGAAAAACAAGAGCAGACATGAGAATACATGATAAATTAGTGGAATCACTTAAATTGTTATAATGTAATTTTATAATGAGAGAGAATAAGGTGATAGTTTGGACTTATGATGAGAAGAGGGTAATCTGAGGCTGTAAGAATGGTTATGAAAACCAATGTTGAAGAATAAAGAAAAAAAGAAGACCGAAACTAAGTTACTTAGATACAATTTAGATTAATATGGAGACTACTGAGAATTATTGATATGATAGAGTGACCAGGTCAGTGGAGATATAAAACTTAGGTGGCTGTACTCAAATAGTGGTGATGAGGGGAGGGGCAAGGATAAAGAAGAAAATGTTCTTTAATATTTTTTAACCATTGTCATTTGCCTAGATTTTAAGTTATTATGTATATTAATATCATTTATGTATTTATTTAACTTTTATTTAATTCACATGACTTTTTAGTTCCATAAATGGAAGTTATGAAGTGCCGGCATCGGATAGTAGAAACAGTACAACAAATTTAACTGGAAATAATAGCACAATGGTGAATGCTGAGACTTCTACTGAAAATATGCCAACACAATCAGTAGAACAACTCAAACAACTTTTATCAAACCAGTTGGAATATTATTTTTCTAGGTAATACTTATGTATATATCAGTCATTTTGACTTGCATTTATTGTAAAATATGTATTTAATATTATTATAAACATTTTAAAATGTATGAAATAGAGAAAATTTGGCCAATGATGCATATTTATTGTCGCAAATGGACAATGACCAGTATGTGCCAATATGGACAGTTGCCAATTTTAATCAAGTAAAAAAGTTGACTAAAGATATTAAGCTGATAACTGAAGTACTGAGAGGTATGAATTGTTAGTATTATTATATTTTTAATATTTTATTTAACAATTATTTTGAATTAGAGTCGCCAAATGTACAAGTTGATGATGAAGGAATAAAAGTTCGTCCTAATCATAAGCGCTGTATCGTAATCTTGCGTGAAATTCCTCAAGTCACACCAATTGAAGACATTAAGGTTAGTAAATATATTTGGTTTTCTAAACTACTAGAATCTATTTGTATTTCATTTTATTATAGTTTAATATTAAGCACTTTTATGAAGAAATATTTATTTTTTAAGTGTATTTTCAAACTATAAGACTTCATATTTTAATATTTATATGAACTTATATATTACTTAATACATATCAACCTTTTAAAGGAATAGCAAAATTTAAATTTATCATTTTGAACAAAAGTTCTTTAAATCTTTATTTAAGTGATACCTATTTGGATGCTGCAAGATTATAAAAGAATAAGTAAAATAAACACTAATTTTCAAGAAACATCATAAATATATAATTTCTCAATATACTTCTTCCTCAGCTTAACGGTCAATGAAGAATCTGGGCTGCCACTAGTAAGCCCTGTATTAATATTTACCCATATTTATCACCTCCACTTGATAACTATGATTCAATTCTCGTATCACCTTTTCAAGTCCTAAATTGAATAGGGTTGTGGATAAAGCATCTTGCCGTAAACCTGAGTTTACTTTAAAGGTTGATGATAATTTTCCCAGAAATTTCACACTACATTCTGTCTTGTTATCGCACAGTTTTATCATATTAGCGTATTTTTTCGGTATCCCATAGTAGATTAAGGTGTTCCATAACTTTTCCCGATTTATAATATACGCCTGTTTATAGTTAAATAATACCATTTATAGGTCTTTGTCCAATTTGTAATGTTTATCACTTGTCTCAGAATAAATATATGATCCATAGTTGATCTCTCTTTTCTAAAGCCTCATTGATTCTTAATACTTTATAGGAAATTTTTCTATGGTTTTTTTGGTGTCTAGTATGTTTCCTTTTTTAAACACCGAGCATAATATTGATTAATTCTTCCACTCTTATGGTATGATTTCTTTTTCCCAAATAAAATTGATCATTTTCCACATTTCGTTTTTCAGTGCTTCTCCAATATTTCTCAATAAATCTGCTACTACATCGCTTTTTCCTGGAGCCTTATTATTTTTTAGTTTATTTATATGTGTTGGTTTCAAGTCTTGAGGAATTACTAATTCATGGCTCAGCTGTACTATATTGTAAATAGGTTGCATCAGATGGCCTGGAAGCTGTTTTATTAACATTTTATAAAAATTTTTAAACTCTTCTGCAACTCCTTTTTCATTTGTTAACAATTCTTCCGCCTGATTTCTTATCCTAGTTTGTTGTTTATAGCTTTATTTGATATCTTTACTATTACTAAAGAATTTTTTTAAGTTTAATCTGTTATTTTATATTATTTTAAATTTTTTCAATCTTCCTATTTCCTAGTCTTTTTTCCCTCCTGAGTATTTTATTGGTTTCTATTTTGCTAGCTTTGTATTTTCATCTGACTTCTTAACATTATTTCTCTTAGTTTATTTCTTATGTCTACGGTTTCTTTACATTTTTGATTAAATCAAACTTTCGTTTTACTATTTTTTATTATTCCTAAGAAATTCTTTGTACTATTTAACACTGTCGTCTTCATATTTTTTCATATATGTTCTACATTTTCATTATTTATTCTTAGTATTTCATGGTACATTGCTTATACATATTTTATTATGTATTATTATATTTTATATCATATTTTTTTTAAAAATATGAATATTATTTAATTCTCAAAATAGTTCATGCTGTATTCTGAAAACTAATATATATATATATATATTTTTTTTTTACTTATTCTCCTTTACTTCACTCATTTACAAGTCAAATATTTTAATTAATTTATTTTTTTATTTTTTTCATTGAAACATTGTAGGTTTACAAAATGTATTTCTTATTACCTAATTATTTTGAAAATCTGTGCATTATTAGAAAATGAATAAACATATTTGTAGTTGTAAGTTCTAAAAAGCTTCTCTTTTTCTATATTTGAAAATATATTAAATGTATGTGATAGGTAGATGATTTAAAAGTACATATTGAAGCCTATAAATTAAAAAAATTATTTTTAAAATTGCAAGACAATAATCTTATTATTTTTTAAATTGGTCTATACCATATACTGTTATGTAGTTGATAAATATGTCATGTGAATGAAAATTGTTTTCATCATTACTGAAGATAATAGTGTTCAATGTTATTTTGTTATCATTGTCTTATTATACAGATTGACCTATAATTATATACATCTATATAACTAATCAACTATAAAGTTTTTTTTTGCAATATAATTTATCTGTGAAGGTGGCAAATCATATTTTAAGTGTCTTGTTGATAGATGTGTTAGATTTGTCACCTACATTTAGTTTTTAAATGATTTAATTAAAATGTGATTTTATGTTAAACTAATTTCTCAATGTTTTTCATTTTAGTGACAACTATCTTTATTTTCAAATAAATTATAATGTTATTTATTGATTATTTACCATATGGGTACATTATACATGAAATATGTTTATTCATATTATGTTATGTATTAATTTATAAACATTTTGACACAATAATATTAAAAAAAAAAAATGATTGAAGAATAGCCATTAAAATTCAAAGTTGTCAGGGTTATAATTATTACAGTAGAAGTTGTTTTCATTATTATTATTATTATTGCTATCAACCCTTTCACTGCTATGCTTGCATGTATGTGGGCAATGAAAACAAACTGGCTGTGCTATGCCCACATATATACAAGTGATTGAAAATACAATATAAAGAAAACAACTGGACAATTGTTATCAATTTTGATTTCATCTACATGTGCTCCTGAATTTAATGGTATTTTCAAAATTATATCACCAATATCCAAGTAGATATTAAGGATTAAATAATTCCAACCTCCTAGGGGTTCTAAAACTAAACTATTGAAGTCCATGTTTGTACATTAATAGCCTTGTTATTGTTGTTGTTTTGATTACATATTTTGTTATTATTATGCAGTCACATGGTCATTTTTTTTCCATAATATTCATTGGTGTATTATATAATACTAGTACATAAATGTAAATTTATTATATTTTTAGGGACTATTTGCTGGTGAATCTTGTCCTAAAATGATATCGTGCGAATTTGCTCATAATAATTCATGGTACATCACCTTTGAAAATGATGAAGATGCACAAAGAGCATTTTTATACCTCCGTGAAGAGGTCAAAGAATTTCAGGTTGGTGAAATTTTGTTGTTACTATTAATTTATTTGGTTAATAAATTTAATCAGTTGAAACTAATGTAATAAATCTTAGATTCTGAACTAAGTAAAAAAGTTTGTGTTTTTACAATGAATAATGATGTTTATATGCATTTATAGGCTTAATTGGTAATACTTATGTGATTTTTGGAAAAATTTTACCCCAGGTGACCAAATATAATAAATAATTAAATGCTTATGATGAGAATTTATCACTTATTGATGTCCAGTGATTATTTGTTACATGCACTACCAACTGAAGCATTAATTTTAAATTTATATATGTAGAACTAATTTTCATTTATTTTTGGTTTTTAATTTGAAGGTTTAACCACGATTTAAGATATACAGGTTGCACATCGACTACTGATAAGGTGAAATACGAAATGACTATTGCAATAATTAATGTGCAGCGCTCCAAGCAGAAATATTCCATATTATAAATTTTTTATCTA
>JAIPRM010004189.1:0-23691 GCA_025469315.1 Stegophylla sp. TES_Ste_2020 | reverse complement strand
CGAATTTTATGAAAATTTAAACATAGATAGAAAATCCTATAAAAAAGATTTTGGCACAAGAAAATTTTGAAAATGTGAAAAAAAATTTTGGACATTTTTCGAAAATTTTTTTTTCTTATATTATTAACTTCCTTCGTTCAGAATCGTTTTACCGAAGAAATGATTTATCGTTTCTTTAAAATTCAATACGCCCGTCGAGAGAATACCACCTGTCGTGCGAAGTACACCCATCGTGCGAAGTATATGTCCGGCTTTTTAATTTTAATTCTTTTTAAGCTTACATTTAAACGAATAAAAATATCAAATAATATTCAATCTCTTCAGGTATTCAGTAAACATTTTAAATGATTTATGCATTTTGTTTGTGCATTTTTTTTTATTTTTTTTTTTTAGAGGTTTTTGAACCATTAAGTTTGGACTTTAGTTATTATTACGCGTTATTTATAGTGTACTACTATAATAATGTTATTTACCGTAGCGAAAGGATAGCGTGTCTACAGTCGATCCCGTTTGTACGACGAGATGACAGTTGCTCGGGTTGATTCGAGTATAACAACGAGTGCATTGTCATAAAATACGGTTAAAATGATTTGTTAAAAAAAAAAAAAAAAAGAAAAATCGTTTGAATTCGTAGTACTTAGGGCCGCATCACACGAGCGTTATTTTAACGCACGATATTTTTACCGTTTGTGTTTTGTTAAAGTACACTGAAATAAATATAGAAACGAATATAACACACGAGTGTCGTGCAGTGAAAATAACGCGCGACATTTCGAAAACTGTCGAGTGCACCTTAACTTATATTTCTCGTAGATATGCGTAATAACGAACGGGTAGATTACAAGGCCGCCCGCACGGGAGGGTCGGTGAGAACAACGGCCCCCACCGCTCTTTTAGACAGTAATTTTTTTAAACCCGATACCCTTAATCACACACTATACTATACAATATGCTACGAGTAAAAAATATATTTTGTAATGTGTATTATAAATCCTAAATTGCAGTTAAATATTATTTTTTTTGGGATGTGAAAAAAACAAAAAGAATTTATTGTAAGTGTATTGCTGTTTCGCTGCCCCCCCTCCCATGAAAAAAATTTCTACGAGCGGCCTTGGTAGATTATTTGTACTCATGTAATTTTCGTTCAAAATGCATTGATATAAAAAATATCAGGATTCCTCAAAAACGGGTTAGAAATTAGTTAAAAACGTTAAAACGTCGACTGGTCAAAAAGTAAATCATATCTTCATCCATCCTCTGAGGAAACTGCTCGATCATGGAGATCGATGGTCTGACGTATACTGATCGAATTTTGAACTCTAGAATTTATGTAGATCAATGGTTTTAAAAATGTCTCGCGGTAAAACAACGCTCGTGTGTTGCGGTTAGGTTAGATCAGCCATACTCGACCTTTTTTTTACTTGGGCCACATTCAAAAGTTTGTTCCATTATGCGGACCACTAGTTGAAACAAAGGTGTAAGGTCAAGGAAGGGGGTGAATTAAGGAATACTTAAAATTAGAAATACATTAGTTATAATAAACAATAGCAATTATATTTTACAGTTATTATAAATACAATGTTTTAGTAAGTGGGATTTTTGTTTTTCAGACATTTTTTTTTCCTATTTTAGTGAAAGCAGGTTTTTAGTTACTATATGATCAATACAGTATGTCATCAAGGTGAGAATATTAGTAATCCGATTTCAATATGCATTTTTTGCATACTTCACCTTTGAATATGAGTAAAATATTTGCAAATATAATATGTTTTCAGATTGGTTATTCAAAATACCACTTAAGATTAAGTTGTTCTTCTTGTATTAGCGCACAGCACATATAGTTAATAATCTGAAATGTAACCAAAATATTTTTCTTATAATATTTTATGAAATTTCGTTCTTTTTATTTCTCCTACTTGGAGAAATGTTTTAGGGCCACGCAAAAATGCTTGGTGGGCCACATGTGGAGTACGTTGAGTATGGCTCGGTTAGATTAACCACTCAGGAATCGCATGTACGCGTAATTCAAAGCGTATATGCGGATTAAATAGTCGTGTGTGTGTGTGTGTGTGTGTGTGTGTGTGTGTGTTTATAACAACAACTGCTAGTAAAAGTGATTTTTTTTTTTTATATATATATATATATTATGTACTATAAAGATGATAAAAGCTATCATCTCCAACACCTTCTGTTCTATCCGCTATTATAATATTATAATAAACAATGTGCACGCGTACGAGTGAAAGTATTACTGCGTTTCAGTCATATACATTTACGGGCATTGTGTCGTTTCGATCGAATGGGATAATATTCAAAAACCGTCACTGACAGAGAGAATCGTTCGGAGTGATTACTCGAGTAGTGTTCCGGCCCATTGTTGTGATCGCACAATAAATATTTTCATCACGACTTGATCGCGCGAGGGTGCGAGGGGGAAACGGTTTTTTTTTTTTTGTTTTTGTGAGTTTAATATTTTCCCCGCTAATTTATTACAAAATAATCTACGTGGAAATGTTCGCAATGTGCGCGCACGCGCGTTCCCGATCAAAATCCAAGTAAAAACAGATTTTTATTTTTTTTTTTTTAATTATTCTTATTGTTATTAATAACTCTTTCTATTACGACCGTGTTTTCGAGTGTCAAGTAAAAATAATAATAATGTTTTGCTCATTTCATTTGTGATGTAAGTGGGGAATTTTCCGTTTATTATTTTCACTCTTAGAAAATTCTAAAATGGAAATTATGCTGGTTACCGGAAATTTTATGAAAAGGTTTCTTAATAGAAATCAATTGTTAAGTTTAAAGTTCTCTATTCAACGTACAGCTAGTTGAAAAAATATGTATAAATACAATTCATAATATTATGTACATGTTATATGTTGACAATTGAAATCAAGTTTCCGAAGATCGTTAAAGAAACGTAAAAGAATCGAGTGTAATTAATTAAAAATAATTTTATATTAAAAAAATATTTTTAATTTTAATTTTATCATTGTCTCGTGGCCAATACCAATAAATTAACTCTAAAATAATAAAAGATGAAATTTCCAGAAGTGTCTTGAAATTTCGTCTATTAAATTTCTCAAAAATTAAGTTTCTTAAATTTAATATTGCTAGTTACGACGCTGGGCGTTTTATGGATATTCGGCTTAACCGTTATTTGATGTTTTACGAGACCAGACATTTGACAATTTAATTTCGAAAGTAATTTGGATTGGATACGACGAAATGAGTTAAGAAAACCGATCGTGTGTGTGTGTGTGTATGTGTTTTTGCGATTGTGTGCACACTAGTGTTTTAATTAATTTTCGCAGATTATAATATATAATATAATAATAATAAATGTATTATCGATTGTGTACAACGTATTGTCCGAAATTAATTGATTACTATAATGCCCAAATCGACATTTCTCGAAATAGCTATTCTATTCGAATTTCCAATAATAATTTCTAATACATCAAAGTGATGTTTGTCAAACGAATAGTTAGTATTTCAACGGGTTTTGTGTTGTGTTGAACGCAACGTCTGAGATTAATTTATTTTTCCGAATATGTATTTCGTATACGTTTGTTGTAGTTCCGATTAAACCTAATTATTGTTACCTATTTCAATATAGAATTTGTTTTCCCCTTATTTTTCATTCTTCTAATTTTCGTCGGAAATTATGAAGAAAGTATACGCGTGTATTGTGTTTTGAAAATCTTCATGCAAAACACGTGAAAAAGCTGTTTGCAAAACATTATAGAAGAAGAAATAAAAAATCAATATTATTGAAGTCGCACCCCCTCCCCCTATTTTGTTCATTACCCTAAGAAAGTAATTTATGCTAAATTTGATCATGACCACTCTCCCTTTCACGTGCCCCAAAAGAGTTGAAAAATAACCAAAATGGGTAGTTTTAAAGGTTTTTGAACTTAATTTACAGCTGTTACATACAGCCTGTTGGCCCAAATTTACAGGTCTGCAGCAACAACAATTTTTTTCTGTGAACACTTTTTCGTACGTGTCTACTTTGTCCGTAAGTTTCGATCAGCAACTTTTTGAAACCGAATTTGCCTCTAGTAGGTACTCTAGAAAGGTCATTTTTTTAAAATTTCTTTATTTTTTAATTCTTTTGAAAAAACTACCTGAATATGAGAAAAAAGACTCGGAAACCATAATTTTTTTGGGTTCAAACTTCATCAAAATTTGAACATAGAAAGCCGATAATATGAGAAATATTTTGGTTCGATAAAATTTTGAATATGTGAAAAAAAAAGTGTTGGAAATTTTCTAACACTCTTTTTTTTTCATAATTATTTTTTCCTTTTCTTTATTTATTACATAAAGAAAAAAAAAAATAGAAGTAAAGTGAAGTATAGACAAGAAAACCGGACATATTTCGCATCACAGATATTCATCGTTCTTCGAGTCAGATACTCTTGGTGGGCATGTTGAAAAAATGATGACTATTATTGTTCTTTATTTATTATTATTAACATTCTTTGTTCAAAATCGTCACAATCTAATTGATTTTCTGTCACTGTACTTATTGTTCGCTCTTTAGAATGTTATACTGCGACACCAAATAAATCATTATGTTTTATTTTATTCATTTTTTAATTGATGATATGTAATTAATATTTCTACGTTTTGTTATTATTCTATCTCTTTCTTTTTTTTTTTTTTATAAAACAATTTTAAATATTAATTTCAATTTGTATAATCTAGTTTCCAACAATCAATCAGGGCACGCTCAAACTCATATTATTGTTACAGTGAACACACATTTTATGGATGAGTTTTATTTTAATTTTTAGAAAAAAAAAAAGATATAAATGTTTTGATTATTTTCAATGAAGTGGTGACATGTCACCCCCCTACACGCCCCGAACGGCGCTGTTGTTAATTAATTAAAATGTTCATTATCGAAATGGCGGCAGTACATTTTTGCTTTTCCGATTGGACACTTGAAATATTAAACTTGTATACTCCTTGAATCGGTGGAAGCTTTTAAGCATCAATATTTTCAAAAAAGAAAAAAAAATATGTATTCCTGTGTAGAATGTTATGTTAAAATTATAAAAAGTAGCGGTTGACATTGGAGGAAACACAAAAACTTAAAAAAATCATTTTGATAAATATGTATTCTTACATTATACCTATAAGAAAATAAAATGAATCAAGTTTATGTAATGTTTTTTCAAATATACATTCAAAAGAAACCGCAAGATTATGCCAAATTATTATTTTTATTTTTGAAGTGATAGGTATTATAAATTAATAATTTAGAGAGCGAAATTCATAAAGAGTTTTAAAATACAGCAGAAATACTAGAAACTAATACAAATAAAAACGGTACACAAAGGTGTAGAATAATTATAATTATTATTGCAGTTGAAAGTTGAAAAACGTTGAAAATGTCATTTGCCAAAAAGAAAAATTAAAATACTTCTACAAAAGAATGGTTTTCAACGTTATTAAAATGAGAATTTATATTAAAATGGTAAATTGCGTAATACAAATTATAATACCGTACACGTTGTACGATTTAAACGAGAGAAAAAATTAATATCAATGAAACATTTAATTATTATTTTACAAGAAAAAAAAAAAGAAAATGAAATATTTCAATGGAATATTTCATGACGGTTTTAAACAATATTATAACAATATACTATTATATTATAGTAGGTATAACGTGATAGCGGCAAAGAAATCTTATACAACCTACTTTCGAGTATTTTTAATAAACATATTAATTTTATAATCTATCTTTCTATATTATATATAAAATAAAGTGTTTTTTTTATATTCTGCAGGGTAATCTCTGAAAGCAGTGGTTCGGTTTCAATGCGTATTTGTTTTTCTGAAATTATCCAAAAATTCGTTTTTGCAGGATCTAGTAGTTGTGCTTATATTTCGATATATTTATGAACAATAGAGATATTAAAAATCATAATAAACGTACGATACTGAAATCCTATCTGTATATTATCTTAGTGATACTCAGGTCATGAAAAATCTATCCAATACTGTACTATTAATAACAGTTGTTAAACATAATCTAACCGACAATAATTAATGAATATTAACTGGTAGCTCCGGTCAGAATCGTTTCATTAAAAGAATAATTTATCGTTTTTTAAAAATTTAATAAACCCATCATCTCATCATCCATGGTGCGAAATATGTTCGGCTTTTTTTTTTATTTTATTTCATGTATTTTGAGTTAAATTCATATTGTATAATCATCGGCGTAGAGGGTGGGGGTAGTTAGTCCATCCCAGGTTGCATTTCTTAGGAAGGGTGGCTAAGAAAAGGTTGTTTCTTTTAAGTGCTAATTTAAAAAACAGCGAGCAAAGAAGAAAAAAAAAAAATGATAATTTTTTCCTAAAAGGGGGTGGCGAATATCTGATCACCGCCCCGGGTGGCTGAATTTCACGCTACGCTATTGTATACAGTATACATTGGTCAATAAATTTTCAATATATAACTAGATTTTTTGAACTTAGGAAACAGTAAAACGAAAAGATTACTTGTATATGGCAACGTGGAAAAAGAAATCGTGCGTTTTTTTTTCGGTTGCGTGTTTGTAATTCACACGAATTCATCGATCATTCATGAATCACTTTAAAATGGGGTTCAATCGGGCTCAATCGTGCACTTTACCGGTGGACTTACACGGCTGACCACGACGAACGGTCCGATTTCAGATTCTGAAAGGAACGAAGAATTTAGTGTTGTTACAATGATGTTTATTTTTTCGTTTTATGTATACACGTTTCCGTGTAGAAATACTTGTCCAAAAGTTTCGCCTAGCGACTTTTTGAATTCCGATTTGCCTCTAGATAGTTTTCTCAAAATTTGGAAAAACCTACTAAAAATTTGAGAAGAAAAAAAAAAAACTGGGGAATTATTATTTTTTGAATCCAAACCTAATGAAAATTTAATTATAGATAGACAATAATAATATGAGAGATATTTTGACGTAATATAATTTTTAAAATATGAAAAAAATAGTTTTTCAATTTTTTGTTTCTTTCACTCGTTTTTTTTTTCATCCAAACAATTTTTTTATAACATAATGAATCAGATATGAAATATAATAATATCTGTGTGTACGATGATTAGTACACTTCAATGTAAGGTTAGTCCGAGTGGTCTATCGATCCCTCGGTCGCGAGATCCCTTTGAGTGACAATTAGGCCCAGCGAGGAGGGCAACAGGAGAGAGTTAGAGTAGGACTGGTGGAAATTCGCGAACGTTAGCCACCCCCTGGCTCGGTGGGGGAGGGATGGTAGTTGAGAGACCATCTATTTCCGATAAGAAGTACGTGAGAAAAGTGACCTGGTCGCGTGACATCTGCGGCGGCGGCGATACCGGAAATGAAAATCGTCGGTCCCTTCATACGGGTCGGCCGCGGTACTCGGTTATCGTTCGAATCGAAAACAATAGAACAGCCTCCCCCCCCTCTTGCTTCCTATCCGCACAGGTTCGCGTCTGAACACACACGTAAACGGAAAGCGCGGTTGCGGTGGCGGCGGCCGAATTATTGTTCTCCGACGTAATTCCGAAATCTACCTAATCAGTCGGTCGGCGCGTCAGTGTCCTGTGGGAAAACCTCTCTTCTCTCCCGGCCGCCGCCCTCGAATCCCTCCGTTATCCCGAGCACCCGTCCCGTATTTTATCATCATTAACTCGCGTCCCTCCGCTCCGCCGACCGCGTTATTATAATAATTATTATTATTATACGTACACAGACCGGCCGATTGTCATCGTACGCGCCACCGCCGCCGCCGTCGCAATATATAATAATAATAATAATTAATGGATCCGGGATAGGCGAGGAGACAGCCGATAAAGGGGCGGGTGTAGGGTGGCGACCGGACCCCCAACGGATTCCCCGTCGGACGGAAGCGGTGTACACTATTGCGAGTGCTCTGAACGATTTAGCAGAGATGCTGTTCCGTTGTTGTCTACTGTATGCTTAAGGATAAGGGGGAGATGAAGGGCACATTTTTGAAATCCTTTAAATGGTTTTTTGCGCACATCCATTTACATATTCTGATTAAGAAGAAAAATTTCTGTTTATATCGACAAAATGCTGACTAAACTGTATAATTTCATCTCATTATAATAATCCATGCAATATTTCCATTTTATTAGACTCTGAGTGTGGCGAAGAAGTTAGTAATTTTATACAATCGTGTTTATTTTTATTTTAATTTTAATTTTTTGTGTAAGTACACGTTGTCGTATAGAAACACTCGACTAAACGTTTTTTTTTTTTTTTTTTTTTTTATTGCTTTTAGTTTTTTAATAATGACAATAATTGAATTTTGTCTCTTGGCTTGACATAGTTATTAGATTTAAATTATGCGTTAGAAGCCAAATTAACTACTGAATCTGGAACATTCTCTTTTACCTCAAATGTATATAATTGAAGTATATTAAGTTCAAAAATCTCGTTGAAGCACGGCCAACTTCCAATTTGAGGATAACTTAGAGGGAGTTGATTTATTAATTTTCATTTTGGGCGTGCAAATACTTCCAAATAATGCTCTACATTTTGGTAAGGTCAAAAACTTAAAATTAATAAAACTTTTGTGGATAACAGAAAACGGCTATACTTACAAGATACCAATTTATACTTAAAACTAATTACAAATGACATATTAAATATTGGGAAAATTCCAATTAAAAATATTGATATTGGGCGGCTAAATTTATGGACCAATGCTGTAGTAATCATTTTTCACAAAAAAAAAAAAAAGTTAAAAATTAAAAATTAGAACAAAAGTTAGTTAGAATAATTAGCAAAGTACCTAGGAATATAATTATGTCAATTAGTCGAATCATTGTTTATACCATAACTGAGATGCAACTTAATATTAGTCTGGGGCCCTGTTCTTGAGATAATTATGAATTATCACACAAATATTGAAATTATCACATTTTGATGTTGTGGAATTCATTTATAATTATAATAACAAATGATAATCAACCCCTATTCCTAGACAATCTTGCTTGGTGTTTCATAGTATAATCATTGTAGTTAAAACTATGAATGGCACCCGAATAAAACGGGATTTTAATATTAATTAATTATGTTTTCAAGTAAAAGTCATGAACTTATTTTTTCCATCTATTTTTTTTATTATTCGTCCATTTATTTAGAATTCTGTTTTTTACTACGTAATTGTTTGGTAGTCTGCGCTTTTTTTTTGTTAAATTATTTTGTGTTCAAATAAATTACAGCGGGAGAAGACGTATAGATGCATTAACAAAGGTATGTACGCATTGCTGTGAATTGTTTTATTGATTTTTCTGCATAAATAAAAGAATTCGTGAAATTATCCAATGTATTCATAGTGAATATACGTGTGTATTACACACGTACGTACTTAAAACGTTCATATACCCATAGTACAAAAAATGAAATGCATGTATTTGTAAAAAATAATACGTGTTTGTTTTGTTTAAGTGCCTCAAAAAAATATCAGAAATATTGCAACTGATTTTGATGTTTTTTGGTGACGGAGTATAAAAATGATACCCTGGGACTATCGCGGAATGTCACATAAAAATTTGTCTTTGAATATAATTTTTCGTGTGATTTAAATTCGGTCAATAT
Source organism: Stegophylla sp. TES_Ste_2020 (assembly GCA_025469315.1). NCBI lineage: Eukaryota > Metazoa > Arthropoda > Insecta > Hemiptera > Aphididae > Stegophylla > Stegophylla sp. TES_Ste_2020. The sequence goes on along the minus strand of JAIPRM010004189.1, from coordinate 14,072 downwards.
AAATTTGTAATATTTTATGCGTTTTATTGCCAAGTCTGTCTGCCCTTAAACGATTTCAGCTAATCAAATTTTAAAAATATATTAATCAGTTCAGTATATGTAAATTTATATTGTCCTTACTAACTATTTAGTTATTATTCAATAATATAATATAATCTCGTTCATTCTCGGTGATCATTTAGTAAAAATATAATTTGTTTTACCGCAATATTTTGTTTTAAATTCCAGCTGAATATTCAATTTTTTATTTTAATTCACAAGCTTATACGCTCGTACGAGGAGTGTTTATACTTTATTCAATACCCGTGTATAAAATTTTCTATGACATTTTTATTGTCTGGAAGTTCAAGAGATTTACATCCGAAACTTTTAATAGGGTTTTTTTTTTCTCTTCGGATAAAGTAAAATCGGGTTTTTTGTGTTCGCTATCGATTATTATTAAAAAAACCTCGACGGGTCTGTAAAAAGAAAAGATTACTAAAAGAACTTAAAGTAGTGTTTTTTTTTGTGTGTGTGTATATAATATATATATATATATATATACACATTAAAAAAAAAAAAAAAAAAAAACTTGAACAAATTAATTAAAACACTTTTTAGCTACCTACTTAGAATATGAGACAAACACAGTTTTTTTTTTTTTTTTTTTTCAAAGAGTGAGTTATAAAAAATGATAAAATAAGCTTTTAAAATGTTAGTCGAGTTAATCACGCCCTTTTTATTTAATTATAATGCTCGTTGAAAAGACGGTATTACCAAAATTACTCCCAAGAACATTATTAGAATATTAATAAACTACATTGACTAATAAAAAAGTAAATATACTTATGGTTTATGTAAAAACAATCAATATAATAATATTACAGTCATAGTATGTATATTGTGCGTATTATATAAATGTATTTAATATTATTGTATCCATAATGTAAAATTTAAATACATGTAAGTGAAAGTGTAAGACACACATTTAAATAATATTTTCCAAATATTTTTCATCTTAAAAACGCATACGAAATAATGGTTGAATAAAGTCAACTTTATAGAACACAATATTACAGCGATAAATCCGTTGGTACCACGAACCGTGCAACAGGTAGATTTTGCAAGGTCAAATATCAAATATGCATCCGTAAGCGCTAGGCTTCATATTTTGTGAGAAAAATAGTTTAACACTCCTTGAGTTATTGAGCAGTGCGAGTTTATGAATAAGTCAGAGTTCATAAAATAATTCTCTCAAGGAGATTGTATAATAATAATATCACGCGGGGCTTATGCTATAAAAAAAAAAAAAAAAAAAAAAAAAACCAGAGAATAGGAATTTTATTATTAAAATATAAAATCCATTCAACTGGAGTGTATCAAACCATTATAAATTTTAATATAATAGTCGAGTCAGAATATCACAGTTAAATAAAATATTCAAGTACATAAGTCGTTGGCAGCTAAAATACAATACCTATATTGATTATTGTGCAATGGCAGACAAGATGAATTTTAGTTTTTTTCAATCATCAACATTTGTTGAAGTGGGGATAGGGATACGGGGGGATACCATCCCTTTTCGTCAGCAATTTCCGTCCCTCCATTTATTCTTTGTTAAATATTATTAATCCCTATTTGGATTTTGAAAACTTATTCGATTTTTGTTGTAAACACACCGACGTTGTCAAATTTGTCTCGGAAAAATGTCTTTGAATAATGTGCGTATTCTTCATGAAAAATAAAACACAGTATGGGAATAATTTTTTTTTCCTCTTCTTTATATATTGGACAAAAAAAGTAAAGTATAGCAAATTAAAATAAAGTAAAGTGGAATAGAGGAAAATAAGGTAATTTAAAGTAGAGTAAAGCAAAGATAAGTAAAGAATAGTGAAGTAAAGTAAAGTCAAGTTAATTAAAGTAAAGCAAAGATAAGTAAAGTATAGAAATGAAAGTCGAAAATACACCGCACTACGGGAATTCTTCGTCCATTGGGTCATATGCTTTTGGTGGGTGTATTGAAAATTACTACTACTATAGTTCTTTATATTATTATTAATTTCCTTCGTTCAGAATCGTATTGTTGATTTTAATGTTTCTTTAAAATTCTATACACCTACCAAGAGTATCTGACCCGGGAAGCGGAGAATACCCGTGGTGCGAAGTATATCCGGCTTTCTTGTCTTTGCTTTACTTTGCTTTATAGTGTCTGAGCGTTCAAAGAACCAAGTTTTTTTTTACATTAATGTTTACTGTGTCCACGTTTTATTACAGAAATACTTGTTAACAAGACTCGATCAGCAACTTTTTTGGATCAGAATTTTGATCTAGATGGTACTTTTGACGGGTTATTTTTCGAGACTTTATAGATTTTCTAAAGTTTTGGAAAAAAATGCGAAACAAAAGATATTCATTAAGTTATCAATGTTATTATTTATATGTTATTACTATTGTCGAACGTTTTGTATTTAAATCAAATATAAAAATTACGGAATTCACATCGAATAGAACGAAAGCTGCTTTGACAAGATATATTGGCAATTCGTAATTATTATCGACAACTAATATTACATTACGAGGCAATGTAACGGATTGAATTGATAAAAATATAATTTTAAAACACGTATCTTATGTGTTGGGGACGCAATAGGTTTTATGTTTCCATTTTTTTCATTTTGAAAAACTGTTGTCATCTCGTACATCTCATTTGTATTCCTCTGGCAAAACGCAAAGGACGGGTTGACTGACCACGAATTAAATATTTCGAACTTAGTGTTTCATGACTTGCATATGTTATAGCGGTTCCAACCGAACTCAGTCGACTGTACCGGAGGGTATGAGAGACGACCGAAAACATTTATGTACTATGTGTCCACACACACACACACACGAGCGCAGTATACTAATATGTATGTGTATAAGACTATAATAATTGTTATAGGTGACACGTACAAATTTATAATGCAGCGACGTATTTAGGATTATTCAAAGGGGACGGTAGGAGTTATTCAGCACAGCAAAACGTTTATTGGGGTGTGTACGTTCCGCAAGTTTGGTTACAGGTATGCGTATGAAATACGTCTTACAAATGCTTTTAATTTTGAATGATTAAAAGCGGTTAATAGTATTTTCGCTAGATCAAGGGTCAGCTACCCAGATGTCTCTACCCAAAATTTCATAAAAAATTCTAGGAAACCATCATTTTTTTTTTGATCCAAACTTTATGAAAATTTAAACATAGATAGACGATAATATAAGAAAGATTTTGGCGCAAGAAAATTTTAAAAATGTGAACATTTTTTCATTTCATTGAATATTTTTGCTTTATTTGATTAAAAAAAAAAAAAAAAATAGTAAAGTAAAGTAAATACAAAAAAACCGGACATATTCGCACCACTCATATTCTTCGCTCTTCGGGTCAGATACTCTTGGTGAGTGTGTTAAAATTGACAACCATTATTGATCTTTACATTGTTAACTTCTTTCGTCCAGAATCTCGTCTTATTGAAGAAATGACTTCCGAAGAATATCCGAAGAATATCCGTGGTGCAAAGTATGTCCGGCTTTCTTGCCTTTACATTTTTTTAAAATTCATTTTAAGAAATCTACAACATTTGCCTATAGAAGTAAGTACAATGAGCGGGTGATTTAAAAGAATATAATCAAAAACAAATGTTTACCATGGGTATTTAAAGGTATCCTATGGTCACACTCGACATAATTTCAAATATAAAACAATATTTGTTTTTAACGTCAGTTTATGTAGTGTGTTCGTATTGTAGTGTTTTTACGAGAATTTATCATTTTATAGAGCATGAAAATCCCAGAACTAATTACTACGCTTAGTATATTATTAAGTGGTTTTTTTTTTTTTTTTAAAACTCGTTGCTTAAATTCCTTGGCATCGAGTTATCTGCATTAATCCACTTCACAGTTATTAAAATGTTAAACACCTATCGAGCGGGATCAAACCCTCAAATCCTGTCCCCAACAAAAGTGTATCTCAGAGGTTTATTATATTATGTGAATAACATGATGCCAATGAATAAAATTCCATTCATTTGTTGTATATTTTGAGATTCAGTAGTAACTACAAGAATTCGATAGCATGACTCAAGACTATTATACTCAATTACTTCACAGAAAAAGAAAAAGAAAAAAAATAATAATCACTATCTATTGTAAAAACACTAGCTTCTTCCCTTTATTCAGAATCTAAAATCATACTTCTGGAAATAGTACGTTATGATGGAATATAGGAATATAGAATGCAAAACGAACTATTTCCAAATCAGACCAAAACGTACTATTTGTTGGAAATAGGACGTTTTGGAGCAATTCAATAATTTAAATTAAGAATCGCATCATTAAGATTAAAATTATAGTAACAAATTATTCCATAATCTAAATAAGGGTATTTTTATGAATTTTTTAATAGTTTTATAATACTTCCAAGAGTTTCTAGTAATTCAGAATAGAAAATCGTAATTCTTGAAAAAAATGTAAAATGGAAATAAGTACGTTTTGGAATGTCGCCCCTCAATTGTGAACAAGATAATATTATAGAATATTGATTATAGATTGACATATTCTGCACAACTTCCCTAGTTGTTAGACCAAATACATTTTCATTCGGATAATATCGTTTGTACCGCGCGCGCTTTGTTGTTTAATTCTTTGGATTTTCGGTGGGAGAAAAAAATGAAAGAGGGAGGGTAAGAGAAATGTGATCTTTGACTCGGTTCGAATGACATTGAAAGGGTTTACTACGGAATAAGAGCCCTTTGGTATACGTATCGTTACGTTTGCAGCCACGTTCGCGTCGCTACAAGTGCTCAAATCTCTTTTTTATACATACTTTTGACGTTCGGAGACTATTTGCGCGCTGCACCCACACGAATATCATATTGTGTACGACTACATTATTTAATATGCACGTGTAGGTAATTAACTTTTGTTCCCAGGCGAGTGTGCGGCGTGTAAAAGCCTACTCGTGTGTACACCGCGCTTGACGTTTTCCGCCGACAAAGACGACGGCGGCCTCGTATTAGCCGATTGAAGTGCAGGTTTTGGATAATTTTCGAAAACCTCGGCGCACCGCCTCCGCCGCCGCCGCCGCTGGGGTGACTATATTGCGTTTTTTTCAAAGTGTTGTGTACAATAATGACGCACAAGCGCACTATACTATATATATATATATATACACGCATAGACATTAAGAATAAACGTAAGTAATGAATTAAGTAATTACACCGAACCGAGGTCACTAGTCACTACGACATTGGAAACAAACTGAATTATAAAAGACGTCTGAAAACAGCTAAAACAGAATTCCGTTTGACTATAACTGAATTTCCACTCATAATCAATTAATTTGGAGGTTTCCTACAGGTGGTATGCAAAGGCGAAAAAAAAAATTAAAATTTTATATGAATTATTTTCTTTTGAAAATCATTAGGTACTAAAATAATATTAATTACTAAATTAAATTCATAAAAATAATATTTAAATTTCTCTTAAAAAAAAAAGAGAGAGAAAGAATCTCAGTCCCAGTCTCGCTCTCTTTCTTCTTTCACTCAATTTATTATAATTAATTAATTGTTGTTATTATAATTACCCTTATACTTGAGTTAATTAACAGGTGGTATGTATAATGTAATATAATATTTAAATAGTTTATGAGCTCATTGGATTGGATATTAGATATTAGAAGATAGATAGAGAGAGAGAGTTGGTGATCGCCACCCTAGATGTACTCGGTGATAAAAAAGTTGGAAACCTCTGGTTAAATATAAGAAATAATAAATCATTTCTTTAAAACACAACAACTCACGAAGAGAAGCTCACCCAGTATGTTATTATATGTATGTAATAATTTTTTCTATCGCGTATATATCATTTTTGCCGAAGTAGGTGTTCGTAAACGTTCGTTTGAATATAATACAAAATAATGGGAAGTGTTGAAATTTTGTTCGATTGTCTTATATTATACTTATATGAAATTATCATTGTTGTATTTATGCAGTCCTGGATTGACGTATGGGCAAGGTAGGCACGTGCCTATGGCTAGCAATCAAAGGGGGCTTTTTTTCCATACAGTATTCCAAAATAATTTACAAAATTTAAGTATATTAAAAATGGTTAAGTATTATAGTTTTTACTATAAAATTCAAAACCCAAAAAATTTCTGTAGATTTTACTTTTGGCAATCAAGAAAAATTCAATTCACAAACCGGTTATCTAATACTAGTTTTTTTTTTTTTTTAAAAAAGCCGTACCATTTATTTATATAAGGTCGCCTCACTATGGGATTTTGAAAAATATGTACCTAGAGCTACGAATTATGTTAATCCGGGTGTGATAATATACATTTTCTTTTTGTGATTTATTGATTATTCATATTTGAAATCGTTATATCACGACACATAAATTATAAAATAGGCATGCAAAGCACTGCGCTGGTTTTTATGTCAATCCAAAAAGTAAGCAAATGTTCAAAGTACTGAACTTTGATAATTACAGATTGCGTCTGAAATAATAAAAGTTTATCCGTTCTACGTTTACTTGACTAATTTCTCAACCACCTAATATTATCAATGTTTATTATGCGATGCTTACAACGTTTTTGTCCGTGTCACGTAACAGTACAGACAACAGACATGTACGGGGTTTATTAGTCATCGGGTCCCAGTCAGTGGTTGCAGGATTCGGTGCGGGGAAAAAATTTTGGATTCCTCGGAGACGATTCGAGTGCACAAGTGAGGCAGCGGGTGGAGGGGTGATTGGATAACGGTAATGACGACGGGACGTGCGGTGAAAGCGAACGGAAGAGAAATATAGGCGAAAGGGTAGACACGGGTAAGAGAGATGTTTGGAGATTTAAAGAGTGTGTGTGTGTCAGACCGAGACGTAGGGAGGGAGAAATGGAGAGTGAGTGAGAGCTTGATCGAGTGGGGTGATGAAGAAAAAAACGTCGTACGTGTGTACACGAGCTAGAGCGTGGTGTAAGATAGGGGGAGTGCGTAAAAAAATCCCCAGCGGGCATTCGCGTGTTTACCCACTAGAAAATAATAGTGTTTTTTATGTTGTCGTCGTTGTTATGTTTTGTTTTTTCTTTTAATGAAGCCGCCGCCGCCGCCGTCTGCAAAAGAGAGAGAGAGAGAGAGAGAGAGCGACAAACACACTCGACGAATCTAACCCCTATGGTGTAAATGAATTCGACCGAGGTGAATGGAAAAAAAAAATAAATAAATAAACACAAGAAAAACGTACACACACAACACTCGAAACGCCATCGCTGTGATTTTCTCCTGGGCGTTCGTAACTCGCACACGCATCGACGCGACTTTAATACATACGTATATTTCTATGGACGGAACGCAGACCATGAAGATTGGATTTATTCTCCCATTGAATTGTTTAATAATTTTAATATTATCATATTATAATACCTGTGGTAAATGACTAATCTATATTTTCGCGGAAATCGCACTTTCAGATTTAATAAAAATTAAAATGAAAAAAAAAAAAAAATTCACTTTATTATATTATGACTGGTGCAGGTATATTCACGGCGAAGTTACGATTTTAATATAATATTATAATACTGAGAAAATATTCTTAAAAATTGATGTATAGTATATATCCCGAATTCTAAGACTCCTGAATCCTAGATTCCTGGAATTTTCGGTGCTGTAATGGATACCATAATTATTAGAATATTACGAAAACACCGGTGAGGAATAAATATGTTCGAAAATCTTTCAAAACGTAATGATATTATACAGTGTCTTTGCGCATTATTAAAAATACATATTGTCTTTGTCGATAATTCTTAAATGTTTTCGTTTCCTATACCAAAGTGTTACTTTCAAAATAAAATTGTACCAGGTACACGTGCTTACTAATTTTTTTTTTCATTTTAAGTATTAAAGTTCAACCGCAAAAGCATATTATGTCCCATAATAGTAAAATTATGTTGAATAGTTTTTTTTTTGCAGTTATTAGCAGAACATTAGATTCGTTGAGGGAAAAATATTTGGAATCAGTTACAGTAATATTAATAATATATGTATTTCAAAAATAGTTTCTGAATAAATTTTTTCTATTGTTACTCATTAAACGAAAAATAGGTATTAACGCAATGTCAAGGACAAGTTTTCATTTTGAATAATAAGATTATATTATTGTATGGCAGTGGCGTATCCAGAGGGGGGGGGCTGAGAGGGCTGCATCCCCTCCCAAAATTTTTCATTTATTATCCGCAGTATTCAATAGTTGACCTTTAATTTTATAATGTCTAAATAATAAATAAGTTGTTTTTATCTATAGTCATTATCTAATTAAGATATTATTATCATCGTCAGCGGCAAATATATAAATTCATTAAGGTTTGACCAGGTAAAGATATTTTAATTATTTAAAATTTTTTGGGTTTTGTTATACCTTGCACCTAAATGACCCCATAGAGTGAAATTTGTAAGAGGATTAAAATTAAATTTTAATTATTATTTCATTTTATAATAAATAAGACTGTATGGTGCATAGGTACTAATTAAATGAAAATGTTGTTGGGAGGGGGAGTTATCATGATTTTATGGGCTTTCTTCTAATTTATAAAAACTAATGAAATCAAAAACGACTATGGAATTTTGTCACTGATCAGCCCATCCAGAAAAAAAAAAAAATCCTGGATACGCCACTGTTGTATGATAAATTCATTGTTATATACCACAATGACCGATTCCTACTTCTATTTATTTTTAAATCGTGATTAATTTTTTATATTATTGAAGTTCTATTCCTTTTTTCCCTAATTGGTCCTGATGTTTTATTCGCGTATTCTTTTGAGTGTTTTGGATTTCAGTACTATACATAGATTTATTATAATATGACATTATTATCTAACGAAACTTTCGCTGACATATTTGTTCAATTTTTCCGCGATCGCGCGAGTGGGAGGTAAATAAGGGCGGGGCTAAAAGTTCGCAATAAGGACATACATTTCATTTTGATATCTCTGCGCACCTTGCCATCTTCAACTATACCCGATCGAAATTTACTTTTTAAAATATTCTAATGAGCATGCCTACCATAAATACCGCTGGAAATAAATCGTTATTTTTTTTATACGAAAATCAGTTTATTACTCACACTCGAAAATGATAATTTTTAATTTCCATTCGACAGCCGTCGTCCCCCTGGAACTATTATATTATATTATTGACTTTCAGATTTCCATATTATTCCGAAGGCCGAAGACAGAGAGAGAAAGAAAAAAATCAATGTTAATTTTATTTTATTTTTAATAAGTGAATTTAAAAGTGTACCTTTCGTAAAAAGTGTTTCGTTCTCCATTTTAGCCTCCGCAAAACTTTCCGGGAGAAAACAATTTAATTAATTTGCATTAAAACGTACAGAAGTAAAATAGAAGAAGCAAAAAAAAAAAAAAAAAAAAAAGAAAGAAAAAAGAAAAATTATTGTTTATTTAAATCACAGACGGCGGTGGCGTGGTCAGCTAATACAGCGTGTAGCGTTATTTTTTTCCTTGTCGTTATTTTTATGCTTTATAAGTTTTCCGTTGTTGTTTTGCGACGCGAATAATAATATTTCGGTTTTTATTAAAATATATATATATATATACATGTATTCGTTAAAATGAAAAACCAGTGACCCGGACACGAGTCCAAAAATATCCACCGAGGCATCTAAAAATAAAAGAGAGAAAAACGTTCGTGTTTCGCTGTTAATAATATTGACAATACAAAAGCGTTCGGAGAAAACATTTATTTACAAAACCTTTCCCTCTCTCTCTCCCCTCCGAGTCGATTGATTTTTCATTTCCAGGCGCTTATAAAAACATATTAATCTAATTAAAGTACGGTTGAGCGGAGCCGTTGTCAAACTGCAGCGTTCCCAAAAGCGTCGCGTCGTCTGCAAATGGAAACACTGCAGCCGGGATTAAAAAATCGAAATTAAATTATCGCGTTGAATTTTCGCGAATTACTTTTTACCGGATCCGTTTAATTCGATCGGTCTTAATCATTTCCGAACCTCGTTTAATTGCCATTTAAACGGTTAAATTATTCTAGGAATGTGAAATGACTGATGCGATTATGGGAAGGAAAAAAAAAATGACAACGAAATACTTATACAGAGCGAATTTTCCGAACACAATATTATGCTCAGGAGTAGTAATTATTATTATTATTATTATTATTGTAATTAGAGCTGAGATTTTAATTCATATAAAATGCACAAAAAATACACTCCAAAAATATAATAATAACTTCGAGAAAATGCAATTTGAAAAATTATCTTATTTATGTGTAGAAAATAATATTAAAAAAGTGTGTTACATTTAATATAATACACTTTTAGCATCAGTGCCCCAGTATGAGCTGGTATATGGACGATTTTTATTAACAAAATAATACATTTCAAGAATAATAATTAATTATTATAATTATAGTCATTAATTTAAAATTAATTATTTAATGTTTACTAAAATGTTATAATGGGTTCGACGATAATTATTGATAAATTATGAAATACATAATTAATGTCTCATTAGAAGTTCATATTTTGTAGAATAATTTTGTGAAAAATGCCCTAAATAGATGAATTAATTGAAAAATGCAAAACAAAATACTGTATTAAAGTTTGATCTGTAACATATTTCCCACTTATTAAATAACGTGAGACAACTAAGAAAATGTGTAAATAAATAATTGATTCAAATAGAAAAAATAAACTCGTTTAGCTGCACAATAATAATATGTGGAAATAACAAAATCAAATGATTATGAACGTCCATTGAGATTTAGCCATGACTTTTTGGCCGGTCCTGGGGGAGGTTAATCAAATAGTCTGAAGTATTTAAACATTTCAGCAACGTAAGATGAAAGTGTATTGAGGTTTAGCGATCTGATCAAAACCTTTGGAAAATGGATGGTAGAGACGTTAGAGAAAACGGAGAGGCAATGAAGGAGAGAGAACTTGTTATCAATAATATTTTCGGATCTAGGACAGTCGTCCAGAAATATAGGTTAGAATGATAACGATCTTTTTCAATGCCAACGGTTAGCAATACTTTTTCGAATATCACCAATCAAAACACTAATCAAGTTTACTTATATTTTCGGACGATTGCCGTCGACTGACTATTTTCTGGTTGGGAATACTCGAAAAATCGTTCTGTCACGTCATCAAAAGTGCATCGGATGCAATTGCAGCCAAACGGATAGTCTATAATTGTAATAATTATTATTCATAGATGCAATTAGAGAGGGGCTTGAAGGCTAAGCCCCCTCAAAACTACTCATAGCACCACAGAATTTTTGAAAATTTCATAAGGTTTATGCCTTTTTGAGGAGCTAAATCAAATCAAATAAACATATTGCCTCCCCCGAAAATGTTTTTCAAGTTGCGCCAATATTATTACTACATAATCATCACAGAGAGTGAGCAGAACCTTAGGCGAAACTAGAGCCTAAATATTGGGGGTGCTAAAATTACATAATGAAAAAAATTCCGGGGGGACTACACTCCTCCCACACTACCAAATGTCATTTTTCTCCATTATTTATGAATCACAGTAACCATTCTAAAAGTAAACATATCTGTTATATTTATTCAAAGTAAAAAAATATAAAATTACATTCTAGTTTTATAATCTTAATAACAAGGGGTGCTAAACTTGAACTCAGAGGTGCTAAAGACCCTCTGGCGCCCCCCCCCCCTAGTTGCGCCACTGAGCAGAACGAGGTTTTATGTTCGTTTATGATATGTATAGCGTTATAACAATATTATTATGTTATTATATTATGTGTACGATGACCGAGGGAATGTACGACAGAATCAGATTAAAAAATAATACGAATAACGGAAAATTGATACGAAAATGCGTGACATAATATTGTTGTAACAACAACAATCATTACCATATTACCAGCGAGTATAATTACATCGTGGAAATTACGTTATTTACCTAAGTACACGGTAGTGCGGCGGCGGCGGCGGTGCATTTTGTTATATATCTATTAGGGGATTAAATAAATAAAATATTACTGTCAAACCCCTCGACAAAAAAGTAAAATCAGATATTATACTTTGTAATACGCAATGCATAAATTCATTATCGCAATAATTATATAGTTTCACGAATATTATAATTTGCACGTTGCAGCCCAATAATTACACATACGTACGAAATGAAATAATACGTTACACGATTTTCATGCTTTTTTTTTTTTTTTTTGTTTCCTGGAAAATAAAACAAGGCTGTTTGAAAAGTCGAGAGGCCGAGTGGATGAAATAAAAAATAAAAAATCGTAACTCAAGGTTTTCCACATCATTTGTCGTTTTGTGTTCATGATGCCGTATTGTGTTCATTATGCACTTGGAATTTTTCAAAATGTAACGTCACAATTATTATTATATATTATTATAACGACGTGTGTTCATGTGATTCGTGTACACGTCTTCGTCAGACAATTATTATTGCCCGTCTGATGAATTTCCCCTTCCAATTCAGTTTTTGGTGGTTGCTCAAGAGTCAATAACGGTCGAAAGAAAAAATACTCTACATACATCACATTTGGTGGGCGTGGTTAATTTTAAAGAAAAGATAAATCATTGCTTCAACAAAACGATTCAGGAGTAGAGCTTCGATTAATAAAAGACATTTATTTTACTCAAAAAATTATGAAGTTTTTTAATTTTGTGTTTAGTAATTAATTTATGTAGTATATTATAGCCTATTTAATGTTTAAATTACTTTATTATGTATATGCATTATCTGTAAAAAGTTTCAATTTCATTTTTGTATTTAATAATTAATTTATGCATTATATTATAGCCTAATTAGTGTTAAGATTACAAAATTATGTACATGCTTTGTTAAAAAAGGCCTTTTGCCCGTGTAAAAATAAAAATAAAAATAAAATAATATTACAAAAAAAAAAAAAAAAAAAGCTGTTTTGTACTCAGCCAGTTTTATATCCCTGCAATGTTAACTAAGAACGAGAAAATAAATATTGTCTGATAAGAAAAAAATAAGTTTTAGAAAAGAAATTTCTAATATTTTTTTCTTCTAAATATAGATCATCTTGATTTAATTAAAAATAATATAGTTTGGTCTTCAATATTTGCACATGTATATCTATTATAATTGCAATCTAGATTGTACAATGTGTAAGTGGAAAAATGCATTAATTATTATATTTGCTCAAATGATTGCAAATAAACTTAGAGTTTTCAATTTTAATTCGAGATTATTTTGATGATACATTATTGTCTATGTACATACATTTTCTCAAGATTCTATTGAGTTTCAATATTGGACATTTATCTATTTGGAGACATTATAAACATTGTAATAAATTTTTTTTAAATCAACCAAGAAGATTTCATTAGTTGACATCGAAGCTTTTTTTATTTTCATCGATTATCCTATAGCAAGTTTAATGCATATTTATAAATTCTCAGTCGGTTTATTAATATTTCTTGTGGAATAATTTTTCTTTTCCGTAGTTTGTTACAGTTCTTTCACTTTGCACAGTTTATGATTTTCGTTTTTATACCATTTCACCGAGCAAGTTGTATTTATTACATTATATATTTTGATTTTATATTCGAGGAAGTATATATAAATAAATCATAGGTTTTTTTTTTATTATCATCTGTGTTTGTTTAGGTGATCCATTTAGATGTTCTGTCTGTTTTATCGAATGGGTTTTGTGTCTATATTCGCAGGACATTTATATGTATATATATATTTTAAGGATAGCAGGTATTGCAATTGTAATTCATCTGGATTTATGTCTGCTACGGAGTCGTCGTTTTGTTGCACTAGTTATAGTGTGCTCAAACAATCGCTAGGAATCGAAGAGCATTACGGTACAGAACAATATATTATTATTCAGTATAGCTTTTCTGAGCCACTCGCTGTGATTGTAAATATATATATATATATATATACGTTAGTGTTTTAATTTTTTTTTTTTTTTTTTTTTGGGGGGGGAGGAGGAGGGATAGAAATATTTTCTATAGGAATAAAATAAACAATTTAAGAGAAACAAAAAGCCAAAAAT